>CAUYUJ010015726.1:1752030-1917433 GCA_963575745.1 Prorocentrum cordatum
CCACCTATACGGTACAGGTCGCAGGGTGCCCCATCCCGTGGAGCATCACCGAGGCCCCGTTGGCTGAGGTGGTGCCGAAGAGGGACAACGTTACCATTGTCACCCCTACCACTATCACAGAGCCTGTGACGCCGCCAGCCCGCGGTGGCGGCTTCAGCCCCGCCACGGGCACACTCCTCACCAAAGCGGCCCAGAGCCCTTACCTCCACGACCTCATGACTGCCACGCCCAAAGGCAAGGGCGTCGCACCGCTCCTGATCCCCAAGGAGGAGCCTTTAGCCAAGCGCCACCGATCCTCCAGTGGGAAACTCGACGCCACGCCGCACGCAAGATCACACGGCGCCCCAGGCCGCAGCTCCTCTGCACCCCCGCACGGCACGGATGGAGCTGCCGAGCAGACGGCCGTCCAAGGACCAGGTGGTCATGACCCGCAACTTGGCACGGTGGCGGCTGAAGGCGGGGGCCACACGGAAGGGGACGCTGCCACAGCCGCCGAGGTACCAGGCGACGCTGACGACGTCGAGATCTTCTCATCAGGGGATGAATTCAGCGTGGCATCTCGCGAACTGAACACCCTCGGCGAACGCTTCGCAACGGCCCCTAAACTGTCAGATGCCGCCACGACCCGCATCCAACACCTGGAACAACAGCACGAGCTGCTTGCCAACACGGTGGATAACATGCAGGTTCAGCTTGCGGGCGTTCTCTCATCCCAGGCCACACTCACGGAGCACGTTTCAGGCTTGGAACGAGGGCTTGCCACCGTCGTCACCCAGCAACAGACGGCAACCACCGAAGCTGCTGCACTGCGTGGCGACATCCAGGCCCTCCTCGGGCACCTCACGGGGGGCACCATCCACCTGCCACAGGTGGCCACCCTCGAAACAAAAAAAGGAGGAAGCTGCATCAGTTGCCGATCCCGTGGCTGTCTGCGGGTGGATTGACCAGCCAGGCCAGGTCACCCCAGGGACGGGGCCCCCAGGGGCTGACAAAGGCAAAGACAATGGTCGGGTCACTCAGGAACCCTATTGAAGGTGCCTCAGAGAGCCTGCCTCAGCCCTCCGAGGAAGCGCCTTCAGAGGCATCTCTTCTCTCTTCGCGTCGTATCTCTTTCTTGTCATATCATGTCAGTTTTGGCAGCAGCACGAGCAAGTTATCTGGTGTAGGGACACCCGTCATCTTGCTGTGGGCGTGTTTGTTGCAATGTACATGAGCAGGCAGGGGTATCTGAGGATGCGTGCTGACATGCAGCTTTTGGCTCATCGCTCGCGCCGCCCGCCAGGCCTCGCCATCATGCGGCGCCTTGCCTGCAGCCTGGCCCTCCCCTCGCTCGCTGGAGCACACCCGTCTTCAGGCGGTGCGCCCCAGCATGGAGGAGAGGTTTTCCTGCGACACGCTGAACGTGGGACTCTTTTCTACCTTTACGATGACAGCATCTACAAGTACGATCACTGCACCATTTTGGACCCGATCGTGAACATCACCGTAGCCGCGGGTCCGTGCGGCAACGGACCGCTGGGCGCCATCGTGAGCGCATGCACGCCCTTGTCAACTACGACACATGCATCGAAATCCACCCCCCGCGTGGCCTCGACTGCGGTGCAGCAGATCCTTGACGGGGACGTTGATATAGGCCAGGCACGCAGTGGCGGCTTCAGCCCCGCTGTCGTGCCCCGCTATTGCCCCACGGGTCTCACCACCCCCCTGTGCGCTAGGGGCGAACCCGAGGAAGACCCTGCTTTCTGGCACCTGATGATGATCCGTGCCCGGCTCATACCGTGTGCTGCGGCGTGGGCACCAGGTGAGGACCACCAGGACGTGTTCTGGGCATGGCTCGAGGACTGCGTCCCGTACATCCTGGCGACGCTTCATCTGCCACAGTACGATCACCTCTTTCAGGAGGATTCTGAGGACACAACCGACGCCCTGCGCCAGCGCACCGCGGTCGACATGTGCGAGGACATCTGGCACAGAGCGGGCCCCGACAGACAGCGCATCAACCGCAACCTCACGCGTATCCAGAGCAGCCGCGAGTACGCCACCCGCTACTTTGGCCTCCTTCTGGAATACCAGGGCGCTCGTGCCACGCTCGTCGGTCCTGAGGCTTTCACGGCACCTTTGCCGCCATACCTCTCACGGGCCCATGCTTTGCTGCCAAGAGGCCTCCCTCCACCCGACCAAGACGCCATGGCGTGCCTCGCCGACGTGATCCTGCACCAACCGCCAGACATGCTGCCGCTTGTCGAGGCAGAGCTCGCCGCGGTACCGATGGAACCGCCAAACCCACCTCCGCCAGCTGGCCTCGCCCAGCACGCCACGGGTGATCAGGCCGCAGATGATCCCGTATCATGGCTGCTCCAGCACATCGCGGCCAGCGATACTGGCAACATATCCATGGACTCGTTCCACGCGTCGGACGATAGCCAGGACGGCATCGATACTCAGGATCGTGACGGCACGACACCACCAGGCGACACGGCCCAGCGTGACCGCGACAGTGAACCCCACTTAGGGCACACCTCGTCGCACAACAGTCCGCCCCACAACTCAGCTCAGGCCGACCCCTGCGCACAGCGCAACGACGCTGAAGGCGTCACTGCCGCCGACGCGACAAGCCATACCACCGCGCCGCCAGCTCATGCCAGTCCGTGCAGTGGCGGCTTCAGCCCCGCTGCAGCACTGGCTAGACCTGGACATCCCCAGACCGCAGGTGGCAGCGCCACGCCCCACACCTCTGTACACCGCGACAACGTGACTGACTCCAACCCCAGTGCCATTGGCCACTGGCAGGCCGACATCGACAACGTCCCCATTGATAATGAGTACCCAGATGCCAGCGGTTTCCACGAGCCCCAGCACAGCGCAGCGGCATCACGACATTGTGGCTGCCTCATCTGCCTCTTCGTGGCCACGTACGCCATCGTGATAGCAATGCCGTACAAGGACCAGATCGATGGGTACTTGCCGACACCGAGCCGTGACCCCAGCTACCGACAACGACGACGACGCAAAGCGACGGCACCAGGCCCATCGGTGCCCACCACATCCCGACGCACAACGACATACAACGTCACGTCCGCACTGTGGGCCACTCTCAAATGGACCAGCGCCAAACTCAGAGATAGCGTCTCGGGCGGAGCCACCGCAGTCGGGGTCGGCCTCGGGGGTGTCCTGAAATGGGCCAGCGGCAAGCTCGGGGCTATTGCCACGGGTGGAGTCGTGTGTGGTCTTCTACTCGTCAGTGCCAACCTTCTTGCTCAGGGAGCTGTTGGACACGTAGGAGCCCGCATCTGTGCGCGGGCCCTGGACTCATCCACAGCCCAGTGGTGCCTCCGCTGTTGCCAACCGAGCAGGAGGCCGCGTGATGAGGCCACATACAAAATGCCGTGCACGCTCGCCGACGAGCACGACGACCAGCATGTGCACGCACTCCGACATCCGCTGCTGCAGGAACACTACGCCGCAGCAGTTGCCGCCGCAGTCGCCGATGTCACTACCGCCACCACCGCCGCCATCGTCGAAGTCACTGCCGCCGTATCGCGAGCCTCGTCTGTCACACCAAGATCGACCAGCCCGTCTCCACGAGACGGCTCCAAAAGCGGCGCGGCATTCGGTAACCTACCGACTAACGAGGATGCCACAGCCCACGGCAGCGACACCGAGGCAAGGGAAACACGTGAGCGCACCCACGATAGCCCGTGGTCCATCTTCCGACATGCTGATGCTCGTGGTTCCTCTCCCGACGCGGACACCCAACCACCACGACGGCGAGCACGCTATGCATCACCTGACAGGCCCCAGGCGCCTTCAGGCCCTGGTATGCCTTACACAGCACTCAAGCCACCGACACGAAACTTACGCACCACCATCCAGCGCGACCCAGCGGTCCCCGTGCCGCCGAAGAGCATACTTAACGCCCTGTATCAAAACGGCTTTGCGCTTGGTAACAGTGGCGTGTCTACAGAGGACATCAAAGACGCTCTGCGACTCCACGACCATCCTCGAATTACTCATGATCCAACACTCCAAGCGCTGGGGCCGTGGACGGACATCATGCAGAGGCCACCGAACCGCCTCACTTGGGTGCTGGAAGACTCGGGCGGGAACTCAGGCGAGACAATCTTCCCATACCTCACGTGGGACCTCCGCCGACCCACCACCGACGCGCCCACTGTCTTCTGGCATGGGACCCGCGGCGACCTTGCGGCCCGTCTTGCTGCCAGTGGAGGGCACCTCTTGCCAGGTCCCCGCCGTGAAGCGAAGGGCCGAACTGGCACCAACGTTGGCCGCACGTACGCGAGCGTGCACCCTTCGCTGGCCGTGTGGTACGCAATGCCGCCCCACCCTCCCTACAGTCTCGAAGACGACACCCTCGCGTGGGGACCCATCGCACTCTGGATGTGCGAGGCCACCCAACCACCGCGGGGGGAAAACAGGCACAACTTCGTGAAAGGGGAGGCCCACGGAGCGCGCCTCATTTACCCTCGGGTCCTTAGCCTCCTCATCCGCATGGACTGGTGCGCCCCCACAGAAGCTGCCTCCAGGTGCCGTGCCCTACCACACGCCTATGGCATGGGCGACTGCGCGCACGCCCTTCACATCGCTGGCTACGATCACCCAGATCTCCGTGAGGCGGCTGAAGCTCACGACCAGGAAGCTAGCACCAGGCGCAGACCAGCCATCGCGGCAGCGTGGCCACCGCCGCAGGCACTATCCTCGCCAGAGGCAGCGCGAGTATGGGCCAAACAGCACTACGACACTGAAGCAGCCACCAGGGATGACCCTAACCAGCCCCGCCCACGCGTCTCGCTTCACATGCTCCAGCTGGACCCGAAACCACTCATCGACCTGGTGTACACTGGTTTGCAAGCTGTCCCCGTGCGGGGGCATCCTGACGCACGCGGGTCGCGCCCCAGCGGCTCCAGCCCTGGGGCCGCGTCGAGCCCACCACGCACTTACAAGTCAGGCACAGCCCTGGCGCACAGTCCAGACCGCTCATCGACGTCATCAGGAGCCGACGAACGCCGTACGCCTTCCCTCATCAGCGCGGCCGCCGCCCTCGCCCGAGGCCGTGCCCGCCCACGGCGATCTGCCTCTCGCTCGTCACGACAGAGTGGCGGTAATTCCACCTCAGACAACAGTGGCATCGAGACGTGGGAGCACATTGTGACGGAAGAGGAGCCGACTGCCTACCACGTCCTCGCTTACCACGTCCGTGATGTGCGGACCCGTGTCAATGCCCCTGGCATCGAGGTCTGGCTCGACCCTGGTGATCACCACGACGGTGCCTACTTACCGTGGGGGACGACAGTCATGGGCCACCGCGTTATAGACCCTGCGGTGGCGGGGCGGGACGGCTGGGTCATCCTCCACCACGACCACGGCGACACCACCACTAAGCTCTGGGCACCGACCCAAGTCCACGTCAAAGCGGACGACACCTGGCGCACTGTCATGGTACCAGCGGACATGGGGCCCCAGTGGATCGAGTGCCATGCCGAGGACGATCGCCTCCCCGCCGAGGTTGTCCGCACTACAGGCCAATCCTGGTTTGCTGACGTCTGGCCCTTGTGGGATCGCCCGCGACCCCACCCAGACGACCCAGGCACAAACGAGCATGCGCTCCCGCCTCTACCAGGACGCTGGTCTTGCCTACAGTGTCGATTCCAATGCTGTCAGTACTGTGCGGCTCGCCGCAACACGCAGCTCGGCCCCTCGGGCCAACCAACGTGCCCAGACTGCGGCCGCAGCGGACTGCGTACACTCATGGACTGGTCCACGGACTACTCGTGCAACAGTTGGACGTGTGCATACAGCACCAACAACAGGGTCTCCGACACATGCTGCCTGTCCAGCAGGTGCCCCCATCCCCCCAGTCCACACAGCCTGCTCGACGTCCGTGCCACAGGGATGCCGCCGCACATCCTTGCCCGTCAATTCGGCAACGCGCCAGCCCTCCACGACCTTAAGGAACCCCCCCGAGCGCCTTCAGGCCCCGGGGGGGAACCTCCACAACCAGGGCAAGCAAGTTACCAGGGTCAATGGTACTTCCCACCGCAGCCGCGGCGCGTCCCCAGGCAGGGACTGCCTGACGGCACAAGGCGGCCACCTGGGTTCACAGGAACGGGGATGCCCGAAGAACCTTTCCCCGACCAACCTCTTTGGAGGGAAGGCTACGTGCTCTTCAGCCCCCACCAGGCCCTCAAGGAGGAATTCACCTTCAACAAGACGGTCCGCCGACCCTACTCCCTAGCCATCACCAACATGTACAGGGACCGCGTCACGGTCAGGACCGTCTGCGAGTCGATCGCCGAGCGCATCCACACTACCCGCACCCGCTGGCGAGACGTGGTACTGTACTGGGACGCCGAGGGTGGTCCTGGGCCTCAAGCCCTCGACTACTACATGCGACTCTGCGACGCCATGGTGAGCCGTGCCACGACCGAAGCCGATCTAAACCACGACCGCAGCAACCGTGGTAGTTTCTGCCTCTATGGACCAGCGCACCAGCGAGCCGTCAACATCACGGCGATCTCCGAGCCGCAGAACATCGACTACATGGAGCATGTGCGGCGATACTCACCCGTAGGGGGGACCTACCCTGACCACGCCTTCGAGCACGTCTACCGGGGCTGGCAGCGGCCCGACGTGCCCACCATCCTCCCCGACACCCGTCCCCTCTCGAGAGCCGACTGGCAGCGACACCAACAGCACCAGCAGCGCATTCAGCAGCGGGACCAACGTGACGCAGGACAGCAGGGCAAGCCACGCTACCGCTCCCCCGCGCGAGTCCCGACAGGCGGTAACACGGCCTACGACGGGGTTCCCGCCTACTACCGTGGCCCCATAGGTGCCAGGCCCGCGGCTGCTGGAGCAGCCGCCTCCAGCTACGGCCACGCCCCCCACGCCAGGGTACACCCAGCGGTCATCGGCTACCCGCGTGCACCCGTGCAGGCCCTCCCAAGGGCCACCTCGCCAGTGCCAGGATCCACGCGCGCCTGGGGCCTTTACTAAGGCCGACATGATGGCACCTCCAGCAACCAGCCCGCAGTGACAACCCCTGCGGCTTCAGCCCAGGGGGCTGCAACAAACCGTGGCAGGACTGGGCGCCCCGAAGGATGGCGTGATGCGAACGTGTGCGCTTGGCAACCGCGCCAGCACACGCCCCCGCCAAACGTGGCTGCAGCACTGCGCCCTGCCCAGGCAAAACCTGCCCCACCTGAGCGGGAGAGGCAGCCGCTTCCCCCGCTCGTCCTCACGCACATCCAGGCGCATCACAGCGCCTCCCCGCGGCACAGCGAGGGAAGCGCCCACCACGTCAGCCCCCGCCCCGACGCTGTCGACCCTGACCAGGCCACAGCCACGGCGGAGGGCGGCACAAGCGCCTCTCGCCAGCCCAGCCCATCACCCTGCGCGGCGCCGATCCGATCCCCGAGCAGGGCGGATTCCGAGCGCGCTAATGCCCAGGCGATCTCGCCACGCGACCGCCACACGGGCGGGCGCGTCCCGCGCAGCAGGACCTGCAGCCGCCACAGTTCACGCAAGGCCCCAGGGAGCTCCACGAGCTCGCCGACTCGCGAGACTCAGGCTGATGGCCGAGCCCCCGAAGTGGTGCCACGCTTCGGAGCCAGCGTCATCGAACCTGGCCAGGTCGACCTCGAGCCGACGCCGTCCACGGACCACGAGCCGCCGCTGCCCACCCGCGTGATCGTCCCCATCGATGAGGCGCCAACCTTCGACCCGTTCAAGAACAAGTACCGTGTCAAGAACCTTGTGGCGGGTTTCGGCGGTGGCTCACCGCTCTCACCTCAGAGTCGGGGCGGAGCCCCCGCCACCCCAGCCGCTGCCGCGGCAGCGGCGGCCCCGCGGGGAATCAGCCCTGTCCGCAACGTGGGCCTCACGGCAGCGGGCATGGACGAGGCCCAGCGCCAGGCCTCCGACCGTGCTGCTGGAGCTGTTCCACCAGATGCTGATCATCAAGATACTGACGGGGCGGGCGCGCCACCGCAGGACGGACCAGCGGTGTCGCGTGCGCAGTATATGCGCGTGCGTTGTGCCGCTGCCGCGCCTAGCCGCCGCCGCTGGTTCGCTTTTGCTTTTGTGTTCGGCAGGACGGATCGAGGAGTCGCCTCCCTCTCCCTCTGCTGCTGTCTCACCTCTCCTCCCCTCGCCCCTTATGGTACAGGAGTGAGGAGGATTTTTCGAGACAGTTTTACTGACGTTTATGAACCCCCCCTGGCGCAGTGCCGACCGTGTCCCGCCTATACTTATGGCCTGACGGCGGCTTCAGCCCCGGTCAAGCTAAACCATAGGAACGCCATGAGCTCCTACTGTGGCCAAGCCTTCTACCTGGGCGAGGGTCAGGCTGACCTTCACCGTGCGGGGCGTGCAAACCCCAGCTCCACCGATGGAGACGGGCCAGGTCGCTCCATACACCTCGTCAGCCTTAACATCACCAGTCTCTCAGCAAATTGGCCAACCATCACCGCTCTTGGTGTCGACCACAACGCCGCAGTCATAGCACTGCAGGAGACCCGACATGCCAAGCCGACCAGACAAGCCATCGCTACCAGCGCCGCCAATCCACTCCACGGAGGATACCACGCCAGTCTTGGACCTGACCTGGATCTGGCGCGAGCCCAGCGCAGAGCTGCCCACGGCGGCACAGACCTCACCGTCGTGGGCAACACTGGCGCCTCGGGAGGGGTCGCCATCCTCTCTAAGGATGCCATTGTCGACTCCACTGTCGACGACACTGCGCCCTGTATCGTCGCCCTCAAGGCCAAGAAAAGATGGCACGAGGTCTTTCTCCCGCTCTGCACTCAACACCGCCGCAGGCGGCGACGAAACAACCACGGGCCCGCGGGGATCTACATAGCGAGCCTCTACGGGATTGCTGGAGGAGACAGCACAGCTCTTTTTCGGCTCGCTGACTGCGCCGCCGCTAGGGTCGGCTCAGCCCCATATTTCATCTGCATGGACGCCAATACGAACATTGACGACAATCCACACCTTCTGCACATGTTGCAGCACGGATGGTTCAACGTTGCTGAGGGCACACCAGACCACACCATGCACACTTACGGCAATATCCCTGACTGGGACCGCGTCACCAAGTGCCCCCGCACTTCGCGCATCGATTATATCATTGCCAACCAAGCGGCGCGATCCCTGGTCACCGACTTCTGCTATCTACGTGACTTGCCAGCGAAGTCCCATGTTGGCCTGCAGGTCACGCTTGACCTCAGTCGCCTCGACCATACGGCCCGACGTCTTCTTGCCCCCACGCCCTACCCCCCCGACGATGGAGCTCATGAGGGTCACGAGCTGCAGGCACTAGGGACCCTCACCGCTGGGCGATATCAGGACCGCATGGAACAGGCCGACACACGCGACGACGTGGAGCGCATGTTCGCCCTGGCTAACGAGGCCAGTCATGAGTACCATCTCACCCGCCTGCGCGACCTGCCACCTCCACCGCCCGACCACCCAAAAAAGAAGCCCCCCACCATGCACGGGCTCACGCCCACGTTCGAAGAGCGACCAGTTGTCCCCCGCGCCTTCCCCACCTACGGAGCTTCCACGATACACATGAACAGACTGCGCAAGCTCCATCGGCAACTCTGTGAGCTTCGTTTCATCGGACAGCACCATCATTTAGATTGCCGTGCCATCCCGCCGTACCTCGCGCAGCGCATCGACTGCACGTGGACCGCGGCCCGTCTCCTATGCCACAAGCTGCGCCCCACGGTTCTCCTGGACTTCCCCGAGGCCTGGACCCCCGACGAGCCAGCACCTCACGGAGAGCACCTTGACGTTTTGATCCAACACCTCGACTTAGAGCTGGCGCGACGCGCGAACCGTGCCAAAGCTGAACGCATCAAGATATGGGCTGAGGGCGTCCGCGAGCCAAGCGGGCGAAAAGCGGCCATATACGCACGGGCTGCTGACAGCTCGCCCACGGCGTATCTCCGCACGCCTACCACACCTGACGATACGCAACTCCACTGCGACACCAACGCCTTTAAACCTGACGAAGCTAGCACGGACGACAGCGACGCTGACACCGAAGCTGTCGGCTTCAGCCCCAGCGACGGTAGTTCGCCCGACACGGACAACGACGAAGACCACACTCGTGAACCACCACCTGCGCAAGTCCCCGACACTCTCCCTGCCAACGCCATTGTTGCTAACACCAAGGACATGCTTAAGCTCATGGTCGACACCTGGGAGCCCACCTTGGGCAGGTACCGTGCCCGTGCTGGACATGACGCCGAAGCCATGCCGACGTGGGCTGACTTCTACGACGAGTACCGACAAGAGCTGCCTACGCCATCACCAGCCACCCCTTTCCACCTCACCGACGACCAACTCATCCACTTTATTCGCACCCGTTCACCGCGCCGCGCGGGGGGTCTGGACGGCTGGACTACTAAGGAGGCTAAGGAGTTACCCGACGACATTCTTCGCCTCTTTGCCTGCGTCTTACGCGCTATGCAACGCACTGGCACCATCCCAGAACCCCTCCTCCATGTGCCAAACCCGTGCCTCCGAAAAGGCCGAGGTGAACTCCCAACGGACCAACGACTTCTCTCGGTGCTTTCCGTTTGGATGTATGCGTGGGAAGCGCCAGCTTACCGCAGCCTCACGGACTGGCGGAAAGGATGGACCCACGCCACGAGTTTTGGCGCTGTCCCCAAAGCTACCATTGGGGACGTCAGCACCTCTCTTGCCCTGCGCATAGAACACGCCAGGGCCTTACTCCTCCCCTTAGCTGGGGCTGCCCTGGACCGACAGAAGTGTTTCGATTACCTCATCACGGACATCTGCCTTAACCTTGCGCTTCACGCGGGGTGCCCCCAAGACATCGTTACTGTCCGCAGAAACTTCTACAGTCGTCACAAACGCTACATCCGCATGAACGGTGCGTACTCTAAGGAACTGGCCAGGACAAACGGTCACCTCCAGGGAAGCTCTTGGTCCCTGGACGACATTAAGCTGCTCATGTGTGTGTGGACCAAGTGACAGCATCGATACGTTCCGCGATCACTCAGCACTACCTTTGTTGACGACAGCAACTCCACTACTCACACCGCGCCTGAGTTGCAGAAATCTCTGGATGAAACCGCCAAGTTTGATCGATTTTCAGGTCAACGCATTCACCCTGGCAAAGTGGCGGGGTGGGCGCTCACCGACGAGCTTCACACCGCCGTTACCAAGCTCACTCTGGCGGAACGGCCCTTACGCGTGGTCGACTCCTTCAAGCTCGTCGGGAGTTACATCAACGCCGAGGCAGCGCCGGCTCCAGCCGCGCTTAACCTCACGGCCACCGCTGACGCCCGTGTTCGCAGGGCGACTAGTCGCCTGTCGCGCATTGGCAAGCTCCCATCACCGATGCTTATTAAGGCGCGGCACGCCCGTTCCCTTGCTGCCAGTGTCTGTACCACGGGCACCGACATTCAAGCCCCATCAGGTCCCGTCAAAACTGCCTACAACCATGCCCTTAAGGCGGCTATCCGCCCCAAGGGAAACAGGTGGGTCGAGTTTTGGACACTCATGGCCGTGTGCGTCCCAGGACACGCCCTGGAGATTGACGCCATTACGCAGCGTGAAGTCTTCCTGTGTCTGCGGCGACAGGTTAACCGCGACGCTACTCTCTGCGGTCTCGTCAGGGATCTCCAACACCATGTCCAGACCCTATACGGGGGAGGACCTGTCGGACGACTTGTCCAGACGCTTCAGCAGCTCCGTTGGACCTGGCCCACATTTGGCATCATGTACGACGACTGGGGCTGTCAGATCAGTTGGCTGAACTTACCCCAAAACGCCTTCCTTCACATGCTGCGAGCTTCACAACGCAGAGCCTTTCTGAGAAAAATCAAGCCACGGCGTCACGACCTTGGACACCTGGCCTCTGTCAGACAGGGCCTCGACCTCTTCGCCAGCACGTGGCTCGCCCGAACGAAAGGAGCAGCCAAATGCAATGCCTGGCAGCTGGCGCTCCTCCTGAACTACCTGTCGGGCGGGGACACACCCAACAGCGACGATCCCGATCAAACACGTCTGCTGACCCCAGCCCCATCTGCCGATACTGCGACGAGGAAGAGGAAACTCAGGAGCACACTGTCCGCGACTGCAAGTGCTGGGCCCGAGAAAGATTCCCTCTCACCACCCTCATCAGTGACGAGCAGTGGGCCCGTCTTCCGCCGCACGCAAGACACTGCGGGCTCTTCGATGAAGACCCAGCCCTCCTCGACCTGCAGGCCGACCTCGCGAGGGACCCGCTACCTCAGCCCATACCGCGGCCCCCACCTGAGGGAGACCCTGCGGCTTCAGCCCAGGACTCCTACACCACCTACCTTGACCACGACACTGGTTGGACATGGGTCTACGCTGCCACGGACGGCGCATGCACCAACCAAGCCATCCCATTGCTTGCACGAGCGGGCTACGGCGTCTACTACGGCATCGACCACCGCATGAACTACAGTGCACGCGTTCACGGCATCACGCAGAACGCACAGCTTGCGGAGACCCTTCGCCATTGTCCACCTCACGGCATGTGCTGAACGGCCCGTACACGTTTTCGTGGACAACCAGGCGGTGGTTGATGGTTTACAAAGGATCATCGACGGACACTCACCACCGCAGGGCACGCACGTGGAGCTCTGGGAAAAGATCCACCGATGCGTCATGGCCAAGCCCAACATGTTCCGCGTCGAGAAAATCGCAAGCCACCTGGGCGACATGGGCATCGACCTCGGGCTCATCGGGCCCATCGCGGAAGAGTTCAATCGTCAGGCTGACGCCCTCGCCACAACGGCGGCACGTACTCATAACCTTCCAGACGACATTGTCGAAGCTGCCAAAACACGACATCGCCAAGCGACTGTGCTTCATGGAGTCGCTGTCGCCATCTACGAGCGTAGACACCGTACACTCCCCCTCCCACACCGCAGGGCTGGGTTCACAGCTGCGGAACTCAACAAAATGGAACCAAATCCCCTGCTGTCTGACCAGTCACCACCCGCGGCTGGACCAGACATCCCACAGAACCCGGACGAGCTCTGGGCCGAGGCCCAACGGGCGATATTCGACGAACAGGAGGACGACCCGTTCGGCTTTGGTGGGGGAATGGACTTCCTGGGCGACGGGCCAGCCAGCGCCAACCCTGCCTCGTCGGGCACCCGCACGGCGCCCCCGACTCCGCCATTGAGAACGGCAGCGCACCCACATGACAACGCCGCTCATTTCCAAGACGCTGACGAACAGGAGGATGACCTGTTCAGCTTTGGTGGGGGATCGGACGTTTTGGACGACGGACCAGCCAGCGAAAACCCTGCCCCGTCGGGCAACCTCTCGATCCCTACTGCAACTCCGTCCCCGAGAGCGACATCGCTCACATACGATGATATCGGCCACCGCCAAGACGCCGACCACGACCTGGGTGACCCCCGCGGACTGAGTGGCATGGAGGACGCACCGCCGATACCACACGCCGCCGACCATGCCGCCCTACCGAGACGCCAACCTTCTACGCGACCGACCTCAGAGCCCTTGCACGGCATCATGACTGGTCCCACCGCGCAAACCACTCCGCCCCCCCACCGCCGGCAGCCCGCGGGGGCGGCTTCAGCCCCCCGCAGGGCACTAAACCAGACAGGCCCTCGTGCCCCGTCCACGCTTCCATCGTTGCTGAGCGAGAGGAAGCGGCTCTCCCGACCTCTCGGGGCGTGGCCCTAGCGGCTCCAGCCCTGGGGTCGCGTGTGCCCCTCCAGTCACCCTTCAAGGGTGACGGACGACAGCGTACAGGGTGCCGCACTACGCTTGTCCACCATTTGGACAGGCGTACCGAGGACCTCGCCTCTGGCCCGAGGCTCTCGACTGCTGGCACTGAGCAGCCACCCCTCACCGACCGCGAAACCGAGCTGTCACAGGCTATGGCTGCTCTCCAGCAGAGGTGCTTAGCTCTCGCCGCGGACCTCGCCGCCGCCCAAGCTCGTCAAGGCCCTCTACTCCAGCGCCTCCACAGCGCTGGGCGAGCTTTTGCCGAGCTGCTCACGGCCTCGCCCGATGGTGCCGTGCCGTCACTCAACATCCAAGCTATGCTGTCATCGTTCCGCGGCGCTCCACCTGGTGCCCCGCGCTAATCTCCTCCTTTCTGCCTGCCCGTGTGTACGCGTGGCTCCGCGTCCACGGTGTCAGGGCGTGGGGGCGGGGGGTGCCCCGTCACTGCGCGCCGCTTAGCGGCCAAGCGCCCAACTGGCGGTCTGCCAAGCCGCCTAGCCACGTGTCAGCACGTCGCCTTTCTTGTTGGGGCCTTTTTTCCTCACGCGGTCTGACAAGGTGAGATCATCATCGTCTGTCCGCCGTCTGTAGCGTCTGTCGCACTGCGCCGGGGGAGGGGGTTTTTGTTGCCCGCCCTCGTATCTAAAGGCTGCACCGCCGCTAATAGTGTTTGCGAGTTGTCGCACCGCAGTGCGCCTCGCGGACGGACCCTGGTCCGCCTACTTGTCCGATCTCTCTCTCTCTCTCTCGCTCTCACTCGCTCTCTCTCGCTCTCTCTCGCTCTCCCTCGCTCTCTCCCGCTCTCTCTCTCTCTCTCTCTCTCTCTGCTCTCTCTCTCTCTCTCTCTCTCGTCTCTCGCTCTCTCTCTCTCTCTCTCTCTCTCTCTCTCTCTCTCTCTCTCTCTCTCTCTCTAGTCTCGGCTCGAGAGTGCCCAGCACTCAGACCGCAGCCGCGACGCGAGGCGCCCCGCCTCGGAGTCAGACTCCCAGGCCTCGCGAGACCGGAGGGGTCCCAGCGGGACCCTACTGATTCGCGTCACCTCTCCTCACCAGAGCGCCCGCAGCAATGGCCCCCAAGAAGCCGGAGCGCCGTCGCTCTTCTAAGCAGCCTCCGAGCTCCCGCCCCACGCGCCCTGCTGCTGAAGGGTCTCTCCTTCAACGCAAGCAGGACTGCATCGCAGCGTTCAAGCAAGCGGGGTCTGACCGCCCCACGGCCGCATACAACGGGCTTGCCGAACTGAACGCGGACGAGCTCCAGGCAACGTACGACATGCACAAGTCCAACACGAAGAAGCTTGGCAGCGCCCTGATCCGCATGTGCGCCGCCAACCAGATTAGCTACACTCTCGATCATCACCAGCGCAGCAAGCCTAAGCGCATTGGCGGTGACACATCACACCCACCAGCGGGTTCCGCACGTCTTCAGGCTGCGGACACCCAATTCATCGCCTTGGACCCTGCCTTTTGGAAGGTCCCTGTCCTTGCCGAACCCACATCACCTGACGACGGCAAGACGTACAAGCCCAGCATCAGCCTCCACGACTACGAGAGTGGTGAACGGCTGCTGCAACACCACCTCGAGCAGGGCAAGCGAGCCACGGGTCAGCTCGCGATTGCTGTCATGGGCCCTAAAAACGACAACTACGTCAGTACCGAGCTCGCCGTCCCCGTCCTGAAGCGTCACCCCAAGGCGCCCAAAGTGGTCCACACGCACGTCCCCGTGACCGTGTACCAGCTGGGCACCAAGGAGGTCGCCTGCACGGAAAAAGTAGCCGTCGCCACCATCGACCCTGCCGACCACGTCTGCTGGATTCGGGCGACCATACACGAGACCGAGGCCATTGCCGCAGTCCCCTCCATGCACCAGGCCTTCGAGGACCAGTTCTCGGGAGGTGCCCCCGTGAACGGCGGCCCACGCGCCAAGGGCCCTTTTCGAGGGGACTCCGCCCCACAGGACAAGGCGCGCCAAAACCAAAAGCACAGGGAGTCCAAGAAAGACGCTCGCCGCCAGGAGCTCGATAGTCAGCTTCAGGACACCTTCAAGGCCCTCTTCCACGGCAACTTTAAAGCCGTCACCATCCTCGAACCCTGCAAAAGCCCAGGCAGGTTTGGATCGGGCGTCGGGAAGAGGTCCCTGGCTGCCACCTTCGGCGTCAGTCTCCAAGCGGTCGACAAGGTCCTGGCGGGATCAGGGCAACTCGGTGCCACCTACGACCTCAGCAATGTAGGTGCAGACGAGCCCACCGCCGACAAGTATCAGACTGTTTGGTTCCCTGAGGACCAGCCCATCACGATGGCAGACGCGTTCCAGAAGTCGGTGGAGTTCAAGGCCCTGGGAGTCGTCAGGCACGGCAAGTCAGGCCTACTGGGGATCCGTGGTCCACGGGGGTCCGACGTCGCCAAGGCCGCTGCTGTCAGCATCCGCGGCTGCGAGGCTACCCTCGCCAAGACGCGCTACCGCATCACTGGCATTGCGGCACGTCACGCCACGCTGACCCAGCTCGCCAAGACTCTCACGGGCCCGTCCGTTAAATGGGACTGCGAGGTCTACCACACCGCCTGGGACCCAGCCACTGCGGCCCAGTTTGCCTTAGTGCGCGCCCATCGGCCCCCACTCACCTATACGGTACAGGTCGCGGGGTGCCCCATCCCGTGGAGCATCACCGAGGCACCGCTGGCTGAGGTGGTGCCGAAGCGGGACAACGTTACCATCGTCACGCCTACCACCATCACAGAGCCTGTGACGCCGCCAGCCCGTGGTGGCGGCTTTAGCCCCGCCACCGGCACACTCCTCACCAAAGCGGCCAGAGCCCCTACCTCCACGACCTCATGACTGCCACGCCCAAAGGCAAAGGCGTCGCACCGCTCCTGATCCCCAAGGAGGAGCCTTCAGCCAAGCGCCACCGCTCCTCCAGCGGGAAACGTGACGCCACGCCGCACGCAAGGTCACCCTGCGCCCCAGGCCGCAGCTCCTCTGCACCCCCGCACGGCACGGACGGAGCCGCTGAACCGATGGCCGCCCCAGGATCAGGTGGCCATGACTCCTGGCTTGGCACGGCGGCGGCAGAAGGTGGGGCCACACCGAAGGCGACGCTGCCACAGCCGCCGAAGTACCAGGCGACGTCGACGACGTCGAGATCCTCTCATCAGGTGATGAATACAGCGTGGCCTCCCACGAACTCAACACCTTCGGCGAGCGCTTCGCATCGGCCTCTAAACCGCCTGATGCTGCCACGACCCGCATCCAGCACATGGAACAGCAGCACGAGCTGCTAGCCAACACGGTGGATAACATGCAAGTGCAGCTTGCGGGCGTTCTCTCCTCCCAGGCCACACTCACGGAGCACGTTTCAGGGCTGGAACGGGGGCTTGCCACCGTCTTCACCCAGCAACAGACGGCAACCGCCGACGCCGCTGCACTGCGCGGCGACATCCAGACCCTCCTCGGGCACCTCACGGGAGGCACCATCCACCTGCCACAAGTGGCCACTCTGGAAACTAAGAAGGAGGAAGCTGCAGCGGCCGCCGAACCCGTGGCTGTCTGCGGTTGGATCGACCAGCCAGGCCAGGTCACCCCAGGGACGGGGCCCCCAGGGGCCGACAAAGGCAAGGACAAGGGTCGGGCCACCCAGGAACCCTATTGAAGGTGCCTCAGAGAGCCCGCCTGAGCCCTCCGAGGAAGCTCCTTCAGAGGCATCTCTCCCCTCTTCGCGTCGTATCTCATTCTTGTCACCTCATGTCTGTTTTGGCAGCAGCACGCGCAAGCTATCTGGTGTAGGGACACCCGTAGTCTTGCAGGGGGCGTGATTGTAGCAATGTACATGAGCATTCAGGGGTATTTGAGGACGTGTGCTGACATGCAGCTTTCGGCTCATCGCTCGCGCCGCCCGCCAGGCCTCGCCATCATGTGGCGCCTAGCCTGCAGCCTGGCCCTCCCCTCGCTAGCTGGAGCACACCCGTCTTCAGGCGGTGCGCCTCAGCACGGAGGAGAGTTTTTCCTGCGACACGCTGAACGTGGGACGCTCTTCTACCTTTACGATGACAGCATCTACAAATACGATCACTGCGCCATTTTGGACCCGATCGTGAACAGCACCGCCGCCGCGGGTCCGCGCGGCACCGGGCCGCTGGGCGCCATCGTGAGCGCCTGGCTTGAGCAGCACCAGGGGCCCTGCCCCACGCGCTGTCCCCTTGGGAATCCGACGGCTACTACGACGGCTACGGCGAGTACCAGCATGTCTCCTACGAGCACGCCCTCGTCAACTACGACACATGCATCGCAGTCCGTCCTCAGCTTGTCCTCGACCGTCGTGCAGCACATCCTCGACGGGGCCGCTGGCAAGGCCCAGGCACGCAGTGGCGGCTTCAGCCCCGCTGTCGTGCCCCGCTTTAGCCCCACGGGTCTCACTACCCCTCTGTGCGCCAGGGGCGAACCCGAGGAGGACCCCGCGTTCTGGCACCTGATGATGATCCGAGCACGGCTCATACCGTGCGCCGCGGCGTGGGCACCAGGTGAGGACCACCAGGACGTGTTCTGGGCATGGCTCGAGGACTGCGTCCCGCACATCCTGGCGACGCTCCATCTGCCACAGTACGACCACTTTTTCCAGGAGGATTCCGCGGAGAAAAACGACGCCCTGCGCCAGCGCACCGCGTTCGACATGTGCGAGGATATCTGGCACAGAGCGGGCCCCGACAGACAGCGCACCAACCGCAACCTCACTTGTATCCAGGGCAGCCACGAGTACCCCACCCGCTACTTTGGCCTCCTTCTGGAATGCCAGGGCGCTCGTGCCCAGCTCGTCGGCCCTGAGGCTTTCGCGGCACCACTGCCGCCATACCTCTCACGGGCCCACGCCTTGCTGCCAAGAGGCCTCCCTCCACCTGACCAAGACGCCCTGGCGTACCTCGCGGATGCGATCCTGCACCACCCGCCAGACATGCAGCCGCTTGTCGAGGCGGAGCTCGCCGCGGCACCGATGGAACCGCTAAACCTACCACCGCCAGCTGGTCTCGCCCAGCACGCCACGTGCGACCAGCCCGCAGCCGACGCCGAACCGCTTCTGCTCCAGCACATCGCGGCCAGCGATATCAGCAACATATCCCTGGACTCGTTCCACGCGTCGGACGATAGCCAGGACGACATGGGAACCCAGGATCGCGACGGCACGGCACCGCCAGGTGACACGGCCCAGCGTGACCGTGACAGCGAACCCTACATAGGGCGCCCCCCGTCGCACAGCAGTCCGCCCAACAACTCGGCCCAGGCCGACCCCAGCGCACAGCTCAACGACGCTGAAGGCGCCACTGCCGCCGACGAGACAAGCCATCCCACTGCATCGCCAGCTCTAACCAGCCTGCGCAGTGGCGGCTTCAGCCCCGCTGCAGCATTGGCTGGATCTGGACGTCTTCAGACCTCAGGTGGCTGAACCACGCCCCGCACCCTTGTCTGCCGTGCTAACGCGACTGACTCCAACTCCAGCGCCGTCGACCACTGGCAGGCTGGCATCGACAACGGCCCCATCGACGACGCGAGCCCTGACGCCAGCGGCTCCTACGAGGCCCCGCACAGCGCAGCGGCCTCCCGACGCTGCGGCTGTCTCATTTGCCTCTTCGTGGCCACGTATGCCATCGTGGTAGCCATGCCGTACAAGGACCAGATCGACGGGTACTTGCCGACACCGAGCCGAGACCCCAGCTACCGGCAGCGACGACGTCGTGAAGCGGCGACACCAGGCCCATCTGTGTCCACTACGCCCCGACGCACAACGGCATACAACGTCACGCCCGTCTTGTGGGGTATTCTCAAGTGGACCAGTGCCAAACTCAGAGATATCGTCTCGGGCGGAGCCAGCGCAGTCGGGTCTGGACTCGGGGGTGCCCTGAAATGGGCCAGTGGCAAACTCGGAGCTATTGCCACTGGCGGAGTGGTTTGCGGTCTTCTTCTGGTCGGCGCCAAACTTCTCGCTCAAGGAGCCGTCGGACACGTAGGAGCCCGCATCTGTGCGCGCGCCCTGGACTCATCCACGGCCCAGTGGTGCCTCCGCTGTTGCCAGCCGAGCAGGAGGCCGCGTGACGAGGCCACATACACAATGCCGCGCACGCATCCCGACGAAACCGAGAGCCAGCACGTGCACGCACTTCGACACCCGCTGCTACAGGAACACTATGCTGCTGCAGTTGCCGCCGCGGTCGCCGATGTTACCACCGCCACCACCGCCGCCATTGTCGAAGTCACTGCCGCGGTATCGCGAGCCTCGTCTGTCACACCACGATCGACCAGCCCGTCCCCGCGAGACGGCCCCATAAGCGGCGCGGCTTATGGTAACCCACCGACTCACGAAGACGCCACAGCCCAGGCCAGCGACGCCGAGGCAAGGGAAACACGTGAGCGCACCCTTGACAGCCCGTGGTCCATCTTCCGACATGCAGATGTTCGTGGTTCCTCTTCCGACATGGACACCCAACCACCACGACGGCGAGCACGCTATGCATCACCCGCCAGGCCCCAGGCGCCTCCAGGCCCTGGTACGCCCCACCCAGCCCTCAGGCCACCGACGCGCAACTTACGCAACACCATCCAGCGCGACCCAGCGGTCCCCGTGCCGCCGACGAGCATCCTCACCGCCCTGTACCAAAACGGCTTTGCGCTGGGTAACAGTGGCGTGACTACAGAGGACATCAAAGACGCCCTGCGACTCCACGACCATCCTCGATTCACCCATGATCCAACGCTCCAAGCGTTGGCGCCGTGGACTGACATCATGCAGAGGCCCCCGAACCGACTCACTTGGGTGCTGGAAGACTCGGGCGGGAACTCAGGTGAGACGATCTTCCCTTACCTCACGTGGGACCTCCGTCAACCCACCACTGACACGCCCACGGTCTTCTGGCACGGGACCCGCGGCGACCTTGCGGCTCGGCTCGCTTTCAACGGAGGTCACCTCCTGCCGGGCCCCCGCCGTGAAGCGAAGGGTCGAACCGCCACAAATGTCGGCCGCACGTACGTGAGTGTGCACCCGTCGCTGGCCGCGTGGTACGCAGTGCCGCCCCACCCGCCCTACAGCCTCGAAGACGACACCCTCGCGTGGGGACCCATCGCGCTCTGGATGTGCGAGGCCACCCAACCACCGCCCGGTGAGAACTGGCACAACTTCGTGAAAGGGGAGGCCCACGGAGCGCGCCTCATCTACCCTCGGGTCCTGGGCCTCCTCATCCGCATGGACTGGTGTGCCCCCACGGAAGCTGCCTCCAGGTGCCGTGCCCTACCACAAGCCTATGGCATGGGCGACTGTGCGCACGCCCTCCACATCGCCGGCTACGATCACCCAGACCTCCGCGAGGCGGCTGAAGCCCGCGACCAGGAAGCTAACACCTGGCGCAGACTGGACATCGCGCAGCGTGGCCACCGCCGCAGGCACTATACTCGCCAGAGGCAGCGCGAGCATGGGCTAAACAGCACTACGACACCGAAGCCGCCACCAGGGCCGACCCCAACCAGCCCCGTCCACGCGTCTCGCTTCACAAGCTCCAGCTGGACCCGCAGCCACTGATCGACCTGGTGTACACTGGCTTGCAAGCCGTCCCCGTGCGGGGGCAGTCCGACGCACGAGAGCCGCGCCCCAGCGGCTCCAGCCCTGGGGCCGCGTCTGGCCCACCGCGCACCTACCAGTCTGGTGCCGCCCTGGGACACAGTCCAGACCGCTCATCGACGACATCGGGAGCCGACGACCGCCGTACGCCGTCCCTTATCAGCGCGGCCGCCGCCCTCGCCCGAGGCCATGCCCGCTCACGGCGATCCGCCTCGCGTTCGTCACGGCAGAGCGGCGGAAACTCCACCCCTGACAGCAGCGACATCGAGACGTGGGAGCACATCGAGACGGAAGAGGAGCCGACCGCCTACCACGTCCTCGCCTTCCACGTCCGCGATGTGCGGGCCCGTGTGAACGCCCCTGGCGTCGAGGTCTGGCTTGACCCGGGCGAGCATCACGATGGCGCCTACCTACCGTGGGGGGCGACCGTTGTGGGCCACCGCGGTATCGACCCTGCGGTTGCGGGTCGCGATGGCTGGGTCATCCTTCACCACGACCATGGCGATACCACTACCAGGCTCTGGGCACCGACCCAAGTCCACGTCAAGGCGGACGACACTTGGCGCACGGTCATGATCCCAGCGGACCTGGGGCCCCAGTGGATCGAGCGCCACGCTGACGACGCTCGCCTCCCCGCCGAGGTGGTCCGCACTACAGGCCAGTCCTGGTTCGCCGACGTCTGGCCCTTGTGGGATCGACCCCGACCCCACCCAGACGACGCAGGCACCAACGAGCAAGCGCTCCCGCCCCTACCAGGACGCTGGACATGCCTACAGTGCCGATTCCAATGCTGTCAGGACTGTGCGGCCCGCCGCAACACGCAGCTCGGCACCTCGGGCCAACCAACGTGCCCAGACTGCGCCCTCAGCGGACTACGTGCACTTATGGACTGGTCCACGGACTACTCTTGCAACAGCTGGACGTGTGCATACAGCACCGACACCAGGGACTCCGACACATGCTGCCTGTCCAGCAGGTGCCCCCATCCGCCTAGTCCGCACAGCCTGTTCGACGTCCGTGCCACAGGGATGCCTCCGCACATCCTTGCCCGCCAATACGGCAACGCGCCAGCCCACCACGACCTCAAGGAACCCCCCCGAGCGCCTTCAGGCCCCGGGGGGGAGCCTCCACAACCAGGCCAAGCAGGTTACCAGGGTCAATGGTATCTTCCACCGAGGCCGCGTCGCGTCCTCAAGCAGGGATTGCCCGACGGCACGAGGCGGCCACCTGGGTTCACAGGAACGGGGATGCCTGAAGACCCGTCTCCCGACCAACCGCTGTGGAGGGAAGGCTACGTGCTCTTCGGCCCCCACTAGGCCCTCAAGGAGGACTTCATCTTCAACAAAACGGTCCGCCGACCTTACTCCCTAGCCATCACCAACATGCATAGGGATCGTGTCACAGTCAGGACCGTCTGCGAGTCTATCGCCGAGCGCATCCACACTACCCGCACACGCTGGCGAGATGTGGTACTGTACTGGGATGCCGAGGGCGGCCCTGGGCCTCAAGCTCTCGACTACGACATGCGCCTCTGCGACGCCATGGTGAGCCGTGCCACGACCGAAGCCGAGCTGAACCACGACCGCAGCAACCGTGGTAGCTTCTGTCTCTATGGACAAGCGCACCAGCGAGCTGTGAACATCACGGTGCTCCCCGAGCCGCAGAACATTGACTACGTGGAGCATGTGCGGCGCTACTCACCCGTCGGGGAGACCTACCCAGACCATGCCTTCGAGCACGTCTATCAGGGCTGGCGGCGGCCCGTCGTGCCCCCCATCCTCCCCGACACCCGCCCGCTCTCGAGAGCCGACCAGCAGCGCTACCAACAGCACCAGCAGCGCACCCAGCAGCGCGACCAACGCGACACAGGTCAACCGAGCACGCCACGCAACCGCTCTCCCGCGCGCGTCCCGACAGGCGACAGCGCGGTGTACGGCGGGGGAGCCGCCCATCACCGTGGCCCCATTGGCGCCAGGCCCGCGGCGGCAGGAGCAGCCGCCTCCAGCTATGGCCACGCCCCCCACGCCAGGGTGCACCCAGCGGTCGTCGGCTACCCGCGTGCACTCGTGCAGGCTCCACCACGGGCCACCTCGCCCGTGCCAGGGTCCACGCGTGCCTGGGGCCATTACCCAGGCCGCCACGACAGCACCGCCAGCAACCAGCCCGCAGTGGTAACCCCTGCGGCTACAGCCCAGGGGGCTGCACCAAGCCGTGGCAGGACAGGGCGCCCTGAAGGATGGCGCGAGGCGAACGTGCGTGCCTGGCAACCGCGCCAACACACGCCCCCGCCAAACGTGGCCGCAGCGCTGCGCCCTGCCCAGGCAAATCCTGGCCCCCCTGAGCGCGAGCGGCAGCCGCTCGTCCCGCTCGTCCTCACGTACACCCAGGCGCACCACAGCGCCTCCCCGCGGCACAGCGAGGGTAGTGCCCACCACGTCAGCCCCCGCCCTGATGCCGTCGACCCTGACCAGGCTGCAGCCTCGGCGGCGGGCGGCACAGGCGGCTCCCGCCAGCCCAGCCCAACACCCTGCGCAGCGCCGATCCGCTCCCCGAGCAGGGCGGACTCTGCGCGCGCTAACGCCCAGGCGACCTCGCCACGCGACCGCCACACGGGCGGGCGCGTCCCGCGCAGCCGGTCCTGCAGCCGCCACAGCTCGCGCAAGGCCCCTGGGAGCTCCACGAGCTCGCCGCCCCGCGAGACTCAGCCTGATGGCAAAGCCCCCGAGGTGGTGCCACGTTTCGGTGCCAGCGCCATCGAACCTGGCCAGGTCGACCTCGAGCCGACGCCGTCCACGGACCAGGAGCTGCCGCCGCCCACCCGCGTTGTCGCCCCCATCGACGAGGCGCCGACCTTCGACCCCTTCAAGAACAAGTACCGCGTCAAGGACCTCGCGGCGGGCTTCGGCGGCGGCTCACCGCTTTCACCTCAGAGCCATGGCGGCGCCCCCGCCACCTCAGCCGCTGCCGCGGCAGCGGCGGCCCCGCGTGGAGTCAGCCCTGTCCGCAACGCGTGCCTCACGGCAGCGGGCATGGATGAGGCTCAGCGCCAGGCCACCAACCGCGCCGCTCGAGCTGTTCCAGCTGATGCTGCTCATCACGGTACTGACGGGGCGGGCGCGCCGCCGCAGGACGGACCAGCGGTGTCGCGTGCGCAGTATGTGCGCGCGCGTTGCGCCGCTGCCGCGCCGAGCTGCCGCCGCTGGTTTGCTTTTGTTCTTGTTCTCGGCAGGACGGATCGAGGAGTCGCCTCCCTCTCCCTCTGCTGCCGTCTCACCTCTCCTCCCCCCGTCCCCCACGGTACAGGAGTGAGGAGGACTTTTCGAGGCAGTTTTGCCGATGTTTATGACCCCCCCCGGCGCAGTGTCGACCATGCCTTGCCTATACTTCTGGCCTGACGGCGGCTTCAGCCCCGTCTAAGCCAATCTGCCGCGACGACATGAGCTCCTACTGTGGCCAAGCCTTCTACCTGGGTGAGGGCCAGGCTGCCCTCCACCGTGCGGGGCGTGCTAACCCCAGCTCCACCGACGGAGACGGGCCAGGTCGCTCCATCCACCTCGTCAGCCTCAACATCACGAGTCTCCCAGCGAACTGGCCAACCATCACCGCTCTAGGTGTCGACCACAACGCCGCAGTCATAGCACTGCAGGAGACCCGACATGCCAAGCCTACCAGGCAAGCCATCGCTACCAACGCCGCCAATCCACACCACGGAGGATATCAGGCCAGTCTGGGACATGACCTGGATCTGGCGCGAGCCCAGCGCAAAGCTGCTCACGGTGGCACGGACCACACGGTCGAGGGCAACACTGGCGCCTCGGGGGGGGTCGCCATCCTCTCTAAGGACGCCATCGTCGACTCCACCGTCGACGACACTGCGTCCTGCATCGCCACCCTCAAGGCCAAGAAACGATGGCACGAGGCCTTCCTCCCGCTCTGCACCCAGCACCGCCGCAGGCGGCGACGAAACAACCACCGGCCCGCTGGGATCTACATTGCGAGCCTCTACGGGGTCGCTGGAGGGGACAGCACCGATTTGTTTCGGCTTGCTGACTGCGCCGCCGCGAGGGTCGGCTCAGCCCCGTATTTCATTTGCATGGACGCCAACACGAACATCGACGACAATCCACACCTGCTGCACATGATGCAGCACGGATGGTTTAACGTCGCTGAAGGTACACCAGACCACACCATGCACACATATGGCAATATCCCTGACTGGGACCGCGTCACCAAGTGCCCCCGCACTTCGCGCATCGATTATATCATCGCCAACCAAGCGGCGCGATCCCTTGTCACCGACTTCTGCTATCTGCGTGACTTGCCAGCGAAGTCCCATGTTGGCCTGCAGGTCACTCTCGACCTTAGCCGCCTCGACCATACGGCCCCACGCCTTCTAGCCCCCACGCCTTACCCTCCTAACGACGGAGCTCATGAGGACCACGAACTTCAGGCATTAGGGACCCTCATCGCAGGGCGATACCATGACCGCATGGAGCAGGCTGACACACGCGACGATGTGGAACGCATGTTCGCCCTGGCAAACGAGGCCAGCCATGAGTACCATCTCACCCGGCTGCGCGACCTGCCACCTCCACCGCCAGACCACCCAAAAAAGAAGGCCCCTACCATGCACGGGCTCACACCCACGTTCGAGGAGCGACCCGCCGTCCCCCGCGCCTTTCCCACCTACGGAGCTTCCACGATTCACATGAACCGCCTTCGCAAGCTCCATCGGCAACTTTGCGAGCTTCGCTTCATCGGACAGCACCATCATATCGACTGCCGTGCTATCCCGCCGTACCTGGCGCAGCGCATCGACTGCACGTGGACCGCAGCCCGCCTTCTCTGCCACAAGCTGCGCCCCACGGTCCTCCTGGCCTTTCCCGAGGCCTGGACCCCCGACGTGCCAGCACCACGCGGAGAGCACCTGGACCGTCTGATCCAAAACCTTGACTCAGAGCTGGCGCGACGTGCAAACCGAGCCAAAGCTGAACGCATCAAGATTTGGGCTGAGGGTGTCCGCGAGCCAAGCGGGCGAAAGGCGGCCATATACGCACGGGCTGCCGACTGCTCGCCCACGGCGTATCTCCGCACGCCTACCACTCCCGACGATGCACAGCTCCACTGCGACACCACCGCCTTCAACCCTGACCAAGCTTGCACGGACGATAGTGATGCCGACACCGACGCCGGCGGCTTCAGCCCCAGCGACGGTAGTTCGCTCGACACGGACAACGACGAAGGCCACACTCGTGACCCACCACCTGCCCAGGTTCCCGACGCCCTCCCCGCCAACGCCATTGTTGCCAACACCAAAGACATGCTTAAGCTCATGGTCGACACCTGGGAGCCCATCTTGGGCAGGTACCGCGCTCGCGCGGGCCATGACGCCGAAGCTATGCCGACGTGGGCGGACTTCTACGACGAGTACCGACAAGAGCTGCCTACGCCATCACCAGCAGCCCCTTTCCACCTCACCGACGACCAACTCATCCACTTCATTCGCACCCGCTCACCGCGCCGCGCGGGGGGACTCGACGGCTGGACAACTAAGGAGGCTAAGGAGTTACCCGACGACATCCTTCGCCTCTTCGCCAGCGTCTTACGTGCTATGCAACGCACTGGCACCATCCCCGAGCCCCTCCTGCACGTGCCAAACCCGTGCCTCCGAAAAGGCCGAGGGGAACTCCCGACGGACCAACGACTTCTCTCGGTTCTTTCCGTTTGGATGTACGCGTGGGAAGCGCCAGCCTACCGTAGCCTCACGACCTGGCGGCAAGGATGGACCCATGCCACGAGCTTCGGCGCTGTTCCCAAAGCCACCATTGGGGATGTCAGCACCTCTCTCGCCCTGCGCATCGAACACGCCAGGGCTTTACTCCTCCCCTTAGCTGGAGCTGCCCTTGACCGACAGAAGTGCTTCGACTACCTCATCACGGACATCTGCCTTAACCTTGCGCTGCACGCGGGGTGCCCTCAAGACATCGTTACTGTCCGCCGAAATTTCTACAGACACCACAAACGCTACATCCGCATGAACGGAGCGTACTCTAAGGACTTGGCCAGGACTAACGGTCACCTCCAGGGAAGCTCGTGGTCCCTGGACGACATCAAGCTGCTCATGTGCGTGTGGACAAAGAGGCAGCATCGATACGTTCCTCGATCACTCAGCACTACCTTTGTTGACGACAGCAACTCCACTACCCACACCGCGTCTGAGCTGCAGAAATCTCTTGACGAAACCGCCAAGTTTGATCGATTCTCAGGTCAACGCATTCACCCTGGTAAAGTGGCAGGGTGGGCGCTCACCGACGAGCTTCACGCCGCCGTTACCCAGCTCACACTGGCGGAGCGCCCCCTACGTGTGGTCGATTCCTTCAAGCTCGTCGGGAGTTACATCAACGCAGAGGCAGCGCCGGCTCCAGCCGCGCTTAACCTCACGGCCACCGCAGACGCCCGTGTACGGAGGGCGACTATCCGCCTGCCGCGCATTGGCAAGCTCCCATCGCCGATGCTTATCAAGGCGCGGCACGCCCGTTCCCTGGCTGCCAGCGTCTGCACCACGGGCACCGACATTCAAGCACCATCAGGCCCAGCCAAAACTGCCTACAACCACGCCCTCAAGGCGGCTATCCGCCCCAAGGGGAACAAGTGGGTCGAGTTCTGGACTCTCATGGCCGTGTGCGTCCCAGGACACGCCCTGGAGATCGACGCCATCACGCAGCGTGAAGCATTCCTGTGCCTGCGGCGACAGGTTAACCGCGACGTTACACTCTGCGGGCTCGCCAGAGACCTCCAACACCACGTCCAGACCCTGTTTGGTGGAGGACCCGTCGGACGACTCGTCCAGTCGCTCCAGCAGCTCCGATGGACCTGGCCCACATTTGGCATCATGTACGACGACTGGGGCTGCCAGATCAGCTGGCTGAATTTACCCCAAAACGCCTTCCTACACATGCTGCGGGCCTCACAACGCAGGGCTTTTCTGCGGAGGATCAAGCCACGGCGACACGACCTTGGCTACCTAGCCTCTGTCAGACAGGGCCTTGACCTCTTCGCCAGCACGTGGCTCGCCCGAACTAAAGGAGCAGCCAAATGCACTGCCTGGCAGCTGGCGCTCCTCCTGAACTACCTGTCGGGCGGGGATCACACCCGACAGCGACGATCCCGATCAAACACGTCGGCAGACCCCAGCCCCATCTGCCGCTACTGCGACGAGGAAGAGGAAACTCAGGAGCACACTGTCCGCGACTGCAAGTGCTGGGCCCGAGAAAGACTCCCTCTCACCACCCTCATCAGTGACGACCAGTGGGCCCGTCTTCCGCCGCACACAAGACACTGCGGGCTCTTCGACGAAGACCCAGCCCTCCTCGACCTGCAGGCCGACCTCGCGAGGGACCCGCTGCCACAGCCCATGCCGCGGCCCCCCCCTGAGGGAGATCCTGCGGCTTCAGCCCAGGACACCTACACCACCTACCTTGACCACGACACTGGTTGGACATGGGTCTACGCTGCCACGGACGGTGCATGCACCAACCAAGCCATCCCATTGCTAGCACGAGCGGGCTACGGCGTCTACTACGGCATCGACCACCGCATGAACTACAGTGCACGCGTTCACGGCCTAACGCAGAACGCCCAGGTTGCGGAGACCCTCGCCATTGTCCACCTTACGGCATGTGCCGAACGGCCCGTGCACGTTTTCGTGGACAACCAGGCGGTGGTCGATGGGTTCCAAAGCATCATCGACGGACATCCAGCGCCGCAGGGCACGCACGCGGAGCTCTGGGAAAAGATCCACCGATGTGTTATGGCCAAGCCCAACATGTTTCGCGTCGAAAAAATCGCCAGCCACCTGGGAGACCTGGGCATCGACCTTGGGCTCATCGGGCCCATTGCGGAGGAGTTCAACCGTCAGGCCGACGCCCTTGCCACAACGGCGGCACGCACTCACAACCTTCCTGACGACATTGTTGAAGCTGCCAAAACACGACATCGCCAAGCGACCGTGCTCCATGGGGTCGCTGTCGCTATCTACGAGCGCAGACACCGTACTCTGCCGCTCCCACACCGCAGGGCTGGGTTTACAGCTGCGGAACTCAGCAAAATGGAACCAAACCCCCTGCTGTCGGACCAGGCACCACCCGCGGCTGGACCATTCATCCCGCAAGACCCGGATGAGCTCTGGGCCGAGGCCCAACGGGCGATGCTCGATGAACAGGAGGACGACCCGTTCGGCTTCGGCGGGGGATTGGACTTCTTGGACGACGGCCCAGCCAGCGCCAACCCTGCCCCGTCGGGCAACCTCTCGACGCCCACCGCGACTCCGCCACCGAGAGCGACATCGCACCCACATGATGATGTCGCTCACCGTCAAGACGCCGACGATGACCTGGTTGATCCCCTCGGACTGAGTGGCAGCATAGACGACGCCCCGCCGACACCCCACGCTGCCGACGATGCCGCCCTATCGAGACGCCACCCGACTACGCGGCCGACCTCCGAGCCCTCGCACGGCATCATGATTGGTCCTACCGTGCCACCCACTCCGTCCCCCCACCAGCGCCAGCCCGCGGGGGCGGCTCCAGCCCCCCCGCAGGGCACCGAGCCAGTCAGGCCGTCGCACCCCGTCCACGCTTTCACTGTTGCTGGGCGCGAGGATGCGGCTCTTCCGACCTCACGGGGCGTGGCCCTAGCGGCTCCAGCCCTGGGACCGCGTGTTACCCTCCAGTCGCCTCTCAAGGGTGACGGCCGCCAGCACACGGAGCGCCGTACTGCGCTAGTCCACCACCTGGCCAGGCGCACCGATGACCTCGTCCCTGCCACGAGGCCCGCGGCCGCAGGCACTGAGCAGCCGCCCCTCACCGACCGCGAAACCGAGCTGTCCCAGTCTATGGCCGCTCTTCAGCAGAGGTGTGCTGCTCTCGCCGCCGACCTTGCCGCTGCTCAAGCCCGTCAAGGCCCTCTGCTCCAGCGCCTCCACCGCGCTGGGCGTGCCTTCGCCGAGCTGCTTACGCCCTCGCCCGATGGTGCTGCGCCGCCACTCACCATCCAAGCTATGCTGTCATCGCTCCGCGGCGCTCCGCCTGGTGCCCCGCGCTAATTTCCTCCTTTCTGCCTGCCCGTGTGTACGCGTGGCTCCGCGTCCACGGTGTCAGGGCGTGGGGGCGGGGGGTGCCCCGTCCCTGCGCGCCGCTTTGCGGCCAAGCGCCCAACTGGCGGTCTGCCAAGCCGCCTAGCCACGTGTCAGCACGTCGCCTTCCTTGTTGGGGCCTCCTTCTTCACGCGGTCTGACACGTGAGATCTTCACCGTCTGTCCGCCGTCTGTAGCGTCTGTCGCATTGCGCCGGGGGAGGGGGTTTGTTGCCCGCCCTCGTATCTTAAGGCTGCACCGCCGCAAATAGTGTTTGGCGAGTTGTCTCACCGCAGTGCGCCTCGCGGACGGACCCTGGTCCGCCTACTTGTCCGATCTCTCTCTCTCTCTCTCTCCTTTTTTTTTTTCTCTCTCTCTCTCTCTCTCTCTGTTTTTTTATGTTCCCTCTCTCTCTCTCTCTCCCTCTCTCTCTCTCTCTCTCCCTCTCTCTCTCTCTTTCCCTCTCTCTCTCTCTCTCTCTCTCTCTCTCTCTCTCTCGCGCCCCCCCCCCCCCGTTCTCTTTCCGCGCGCAAGGCAAAGTCGGTCGGCGATCGGCGCTGGGCAACGCAGCTCGCGACAGGAAAAGCGCTGCGGTTTCGTGCGCCAACCGAGCGTGTTAATCCAACTCCCATGCGCGACGCGAGCTTCAAGCTGATGCACGTTGATGGCTACCTGTCTCCATGGGGGCTCGGGGCCGTCAAGGCCAATCGGGGTCCTAAGGTAGATCCACGATTGCGGTTCTGATCCGCTCGCGAGCCTTCCCCTTCATTTTGTACCTTTCGTCGCCTGGCTCGTTTGTCTCGTTTCTCTTTGCTCTGAAACTGTTGCGCCCCTCTTTTCGAGTCTCGCGCCCCCGCGCTGACATCGCGCTGCCCGCGAACCTGATGCGCGCCCGCCTGCGCTTCACTTTCTGGCGCGCCCCGCGGTTCGCCTTCCTTGCGCGGCGGCGGCAGCAGACTGGGGGCATCCTGCAGCGGCGGGGCCCCTCCCCCCCCTCTTCCCCTCGCCCCCCCCCCCCCCACCCCCCCCCCCCCCCCCCTCCCCCCCCCCCCCCCCCCCCTTTGGGCCTGCAGAGAGGCAGGGCGGTGTTGAGGGGCGCCAACTTCAAAGTGGAACTGCTGCGCTCTCGAGCCGATTTATGGCCCCGCGCTCGACTTCGCGGAATGGTGGCTGGGCTTGCGCGGGGTGCCAAAGCTCAGAGCGGGGGCGGCTACGATTCCTGCTGGAAGCGCTGGAAGGTTCGCGACGCCGCGAAGTCCACGAACCACAGCTCGGCCAACGCCCAGGGCGATGCGGGCGCCGAGGACGCCACCAAAGCTAAGCTCAAGAGGTTACGGGGGCGCCTGGCTGACCTTCGGCGGCAAGCAGAGAACCCAGACTTGGCGACGCACGTCCAGGGCACCATCACCACCATTCAGGAAGAAGTTGATGAGTTGCAGGCAGCTGCTGATGCAGGCAGCGACGCACCGCGTTGTTTCTCCGAGTGCATGCATGCTCGCGCGCGAGAGGAACAAGACGCAGGGGCAGCGCGGCCGCACCGAAGAGCGAGCGGAGAAGCAGGGGCAGAAGATCAAGGAGGCCCAGGAGAAGCTTGACAAGGAACAGGCTCTCCTGGCCCGGCAGGGCGACAAGCTGCAGAAACAGAACGCCCGCATCGAGGAGCTCAGCATGCCCAAAGCAGGGCAGGGCTGGGTCGCGGCGGTCTCATTCCTGGAGCAGGCCACTAAATTCTTGCGCGACCAGGGCGCCGACCCCAAGCTCAGCGAGGCCCTCCGCTACGCCAAGCAGGAGCAAGCCGCCGAGGAGGGGCGCGCTGCTGCCGCCGCCGCGGAGGCAGCCAAGAAGGAGGCCGACGCCGCGCGCGAGGCCGCCAAAGATGCCAAAGACAAGCGGAGGACCCAGCGTCGTGCCGAGGAGGGGGTCAAGCAGGGGCCGGTCTCGTGCCCCCAGGGGCGCCGGCGAGCAGCAGGTCATCAAGATCATGCAGGACGCAGGCTGCGCGCGCGAGCAGATCGAGCGCCGCGCGGCTCATCTCATTCCTCTGCTGGCTGGCATGCAGCCTAGCACCGTGCTCAACATCTGCAAGAGCACCTGGACAGCACCACCGCCGTCTTCCTGACGAGGAGGGCGGGCAGGGGTTCATCGCCGTCAGCGCGAACTCCATCGGCACGCTGGAGCGCGCCATGCGCTCCATCAGGTACACCAACAAGTTCCCCGTCATCATGGCGCAGGAGTTGCAGGCCAATGAGCACGGCATCGCCTGCTTCACGCAACGCATGCAGAAGGAAGGATGGAGGCTGGGCATCTCGCCCAGCGTCCGCGCGGCGAGCGGGGGCTGGAGCGAAGGGGTGCTCCTGGCGACCGGTCGCCCCAACGACATGTGCTACGCCAGGGGCCTCGACACGTGGGGCATCTCGCCCCGCGAGTCCAACGGCCGCTTCGCGATCGGCTGGGTCGACGCCCTCGGCAAGCAGGGCGTCGCCATCGGCGCGGCCTACCTATGGGTCAGCGAGGGAATGACCGACCGCAACAAGGCCATCCTGCGGAACTTCACCACGGCTGCTATGGCGGTGGGGAAGTACTGGATCCTGGGCGGCGGCTTCAACATGGACCCCGCCGGGCTACAGCAGACAGGGGTGGTCGACAGGAAGGAAGGGATCATCGCGTTCGACACTTCCCGCGGGTCGTGCGTCTGTCTGGGCGAGGCGCGGCGCCGCGACTACTTCATCTCGAAGACGCTCCTGGACGGCCCGCCCCATTTGGCAGTGCAGGACCAGTTCGACACAGCGCCGCACTCCCCTGTGCTACTACGCATGCCGCGCATACGGGAACAACGACGCTGGGCGCGGGCACGGCGGCACCTACGACGCTGGCCTCAGCGCGGCCACGTCTCCTGGAGCGCGCGAGGCACAGCCAGGGGGAGGTGGGCAGCTACTGGAGCAACCTGGCCAACACGTACGAGGAGCACCTCAACGAGCACTTCAACTACGTCGGCCTGGAGTGGCACGATCGCAAGGGCCACCTGCAGGCCCCCACCTGCGCCTGGGGGCAGCTCAAGCTGTCCAAGGTGTGCGAGGCCGGGCGCGAGCAGCAGTGGGCGGAAGCAGCAGAATGGCTGGGGCGCAGACTCGAGCTTATCAGCACCGCGGTGCGAGCGTGGCGGCGCAACGGCAAGCAGGAGACGCTGTGCCGGGCGCAGTGCAACGCCAATGGCATCCTTGAGAAGGACATCATCGAGCCGCGCCTCGAGCGGCGCCACCCGGCCTGGAGCGACGAGCCCGACCAGGAGCGCGCCGCGGACGGGCGCGAGAACGGGGGCGACATCGGCGACCACGTCGATGTCGACGCAGAGCGCGAGAACGACAGCGTCGGCGCCGAGGCATTCGCCGACGACCTGAAGTAGCTCAACGACGCAGCACGCCGAGTCGAGGAGGACGAGGTGAGCCTCCCAGAGTTTACTTTTCGGCGCCCCGCTGTCCTCGGCCCAGCGGCCTTGCAGGACTGCCTGTCGGTTGGGGCGGAAGCGGCAGGAGAGCGCCGCCTACCGACGGGGCGGGGGCACTGGACGGACATCGATTGGAGCAAGTTGGCGAACGCCATCGCCTGGATCGGGGCGGCGAACATCACCGAGCGGGGCCTGCACCGCGTGGATTGCGCGGCCAAGCTCACGACGGTCGCCAGCCAACGCATGTGGCGGCGAGTGCAACGGGAAGCAGCAAGAGGTCGGCGGCGCTGGGTGGCCAAGCACAGCCAGGCGGGAGCGGGGGCACTGCGCAAGTGGACGAAGCCGCCAGTCCCGTGGGGACCGATCAAGCCGACCGAGCACCACAACCAGCAGGAGCTCACGCACCCGCAGGTTGCCGCGGACGCGGCGCTGGAGGGCTGGGAGACGGTCTGGGCGGACAGCCATGACGCCAGCGAGCTGCGGTGCCAGCCTCCCAGTGACGACGAGTGGCGAGAGCACGCAGTTCCGCGGATCACACCGAGGGACATCATCGAGGCGCGCGGGCGATTCCGCCCCAAGACTGGCCTTGGAAAAGCAGACTGGCACCCGCGTTTGTGGCGCCATAGCGGGTTCCAGTGAGCAGCACGCGTGGCGCGCGTGCGTGGCGCGGTGGAGCGATGGGCGCCGTGGCCCACATCGCAGGCCGCCACCCTCTTCTACCTGAAACCGAAGGCAGCAGGGGGCTTCCGCAACCTGGGCCTCGTCCCCGAGCTGGCGCGCGTGTGGGGGACCACCCGCATTCCTTGCGCCAGGCGCTGGGAGGCTGCCAACCAGAGAGCCTATGATTGGGCTCGGCGAGGGAGATCATCGGAGCGAGCGGTGTGGCTGCAGGCCCTATATTGCGAGGCCGCGCGCGCCGATTGACATGAGTACGCGGTGACCTACTTCGACCTTGTCAAGTGCTTCGAGCGGGCCACGCATCGGAAGGTATGGGAGGCAACACGGAGCTGGGGCTTCAACCCCGTCATCGTGCGCACCGTCTTCAAGATATACGGCACGGTGGGGCGCGCCGTCCTGGGTGGGTGCTGCGCCGAGGGCAGGGCGTGGCAGCGCGGCATCGTCGCGGGCAGCAGGTGCGCGCCGTTCTGCCTCTAGATGGTGATCATCCTGGAGTTGGACGAGCTCGTGCACCAGTTCCCGCGGGCGGACACGTGCCTGTTCTTCGGCGACCTCGCCATGGCCACGCGCGGCATCCGCGAGTTCGTCGACCACTTCCACCCACTGCCCGTCGCGGCCGTGGTATACATGTTCGCGGCGGAGCTGGACATGGCCCTCTCGAGGGGCGCGGAGGGCAAGACGGTCACCCTGACGTCCTCCGCCGCGCTGGGACAGAACATCAACGCGAACGCCAGGCGCCTCGGCGTGAGAGTGGTGAAGCACGAGAAGCACCTGGGAGTCGCAGCTACAGCATGCAGACGGAGGCGAGTGGCAGCAATAAACAAGCGCGCGCTCAAGTTTGCAGCGAGGAAGGCACGGGTGGCAGCCGCGCGGAGAGCAGGAGGGGCGGCGCAGATGCAGACAAGCCAAAGTGCCAGCGCTCCTCTACGGCTCCACCATCGTCGGCACCGCAGACTCCAAGCTCAATGAGTTGAGGAAGAGCGCGGCGACGGCGATGGAGGGCAACACCAAGGGCAGGTCTACTGCCCTCAAAGACCGAGTCGACAGAGCCGACCCAGGCAACCTGGTCAACAGCGGCCCCATTATCGCCTGGGCGACGGCGTGGCAGGAGGCGCTCGAGGACGCGCAGCTGGCCGAGCGGCTCCACAGCGCGTGGCGCACCTCGGTGATGAAGATCTACAAGTGCAGGGCCCCCTGGCTCACAGCACGGGGGCCCGCTGGAGCATTCGCGGCGACGGTGAAGCGCTTCGGCTGGATGACGCAGGCCGCGCACTCAGTAACAATCGATGGCGCGGCTCTCGACCTGCGCTTCGCCAAGCTGCGCGTCGTCCGCACCGCGGAGCTGCAACTGAAGGGCGAGTGGGTGAAGCAGTGCGGCCACCAGTACGGCATCACCTCCATCTTCCTAGAACCAGCTCAAGCTCCACTACGACGGGCACTCAAGGGGCGACGAACTCAGGCACATCGCACGCGAGTCCGAGGCCTTTTCTGCGGGGGCGCGCGGCCGCAGGCGCGGCTGCGCACCAAAGGAGTGGCACCTGACAGCGCGCGCAGGGCGCGCGGGCTGGCACCTAGCACCAATAGACATCGAACTTTCGCGTGCCCCGCGCGCCAGCGGCGCCGAGGCGTGGTCGGGGGCCCACGCATTCAACAGCGAGGAGCAAACCCATGGCCTGGCCCAGGGGCTGAAGGAAATTGGGGGGGGGGGGGGCATCATGGCGGACCCGGCCGTCGAATTGAGGCTCTGGGACTTGGCGTCGTGCGACGACTGGCTTGCCGAGGGCAACTGGGGCGGCCTGGCGACGGGGGACATCTACGTGGACGGTTCGCTGCAGTTCGGCGACTGCCCAGCACTGCGACGAGGCGGCTGGAGCTTCACCAAGCTCAAAGGCAACGACGAGTACGAGATGGACTGCGTGTGCTACGGGCCGCTCCCTGGCACGCAGTGGATCCAGAGCGTCCCGAGGGCGGAGCTCTACGCGCTGCTGCAGGCGCTGACAGTGGGCACGCCACCGATCATAATTCATACCGATTGCCAGAACGTCGTCGACGGCGCGCAGGCAGGACCGACGTGGCTCGGCAAGAGGAGCCGCCCGCACCTTGACATTTGGGAGCGCATCTTCGAGGCCATCGCCGAGCACGGCGGCCTGAGCCCGCGCGCCGTCATGGTGTGCAAAGTGAGAGCACACGCGTCGCGCGCCGAGCGCGAAGCGATCGGGCGCGCGAGGTGGGAAGGCAACAGAATTGCAGACAGGTGTGCAAAGCAGGGGGCCTCGTATCATACCCACCCCGCCTGGTGTAGAGAAGCCTACTTATAGGAGTATCGTCTGGTTCGGGACATCCTGGAATTTGGAGCGTGTGTAGGAGTCCTAGGCCGAGATACTATTGACACTGAGCTAGGTTCAAGTCCGACGGATTCGACCCCCCCCCGACCCCCCTTCGGTTCTCCTGGACCCTCCCAGGGACCCAGGAACGGTCGAGGGCGAGGAGGGAAGGGCCCTGGCGGCTCCTGACCCCCCTGCCCCGCCCCTGGCTGCCGCTCTCCCGTCTCGGACCGCTCTGGACTGGGGGGGAGCCAGGGTCGATAAAGCACAGGAAGCGGGACACGAACTCGTGTCCCGCCAATCCCACGTTTTCTGTCGCAGGTGTGCCAGGTACGCCACCTGCGAGAGGTGGACGGGCCTTTTCGCCCCATGTCGCCCCGGGGCCCAAAGAGTGATCGGGGGTAGGCTGAATCGATTGTGGGGCGGGTTACACCCCACCACCAACCAGCCCCTATAGGGTCTCCCTGGAGTTTCTGGCTCGGCTCGGGGTCGGCCCAAAGCGGCCTGTATCTCCCACTGCGCGAAAGCACAGGCCGTCGCGAACCGTTTTGGCCCGTAGAATCCTACTCTTCCTCCTCCCTCCTCCTCCTCCTCCTCCTCCTCATCCTCCTCCTCCTCCTCCTCCTCCTCCTCCTCTCCTCCCTCCTCCTCCTCCTCTCCTCCTCCTCCTCCTCCTCCTCCTCCTCTTCCTCCTCCTCCTTCTCCTCCACCTCCTCCTCCTCCTCCTCCTCCTCCTCCTCCTCCTCCTCCTCCTCCTCCTCCCTCCTCTCCCTCCAGCCTGTGCTCTGCTCCGCTGTCCTCTGCCCCATCGAGAGGACCATTGCATCCTCATCGGCAGGGGCCGCACCGCGCTGCGCCGGGAGCCCTACGACCTCCCCAGCGGCTGCCTCGTCTTCGTGCAGCAGCCCGCGCGCCCGAGCGGCGACGGGAGAGCCCCGCCTTTTTCAAGCAATGGCGAAGCGTCCTGGCTCGCCTATAGGCCCACCAAAGAATTGTCTAAAAACCTTTTGTGATCTCGACGAAATGTTCTTAGAACACTTCTGGCGGAGGCTGTTTTCTTTTGACACCTCGGGTAGATGTTATACGATCACTGTTTTCGTTTTCTTTCAGCATGGTCGGGTTCTAAGACTATTTCGTGGTAGGCCTATAGGAATGCCGGAACGGTCGGTCCCTGCTCAACTTTCGCTGCGCCGGGCCGTTGCCGTTGCCGTCTCCAGGCTCCCTCGCGTCAGTCGGGAGACCGGTGCAGTCGGACCAGGGTATAAGATCGAGGTCGGCCCCCGGCCATGCGCACGGGGGGGTGGGGGGAGGGGGGATGGCTTCTTTGAAGCACCCCTGCTTCTTAGAAGGCGCGGGCCTTATCTACAGACGCAAGGCCGGCTCCTTCTAATGAGCAGCCTTCTTCTAAGAAGCATTCCCCCATCCCTCCACCCCCTTGTGCGCGCCGCCAAGGTTCGGGGACGGTGCTCTAGTGTTTTTCGTGCCTGTTGGATGTTTTTGTCACCCAGGGGAGGGTATCCTCGGATGTTCTATGTGTTTTGGCCGACGGAGGGTCGCATGCACTTGAGGGATGCTCTTCTGGGCTAGGTTCGACCGTAAGGTGGGGGCAATCAGCGCGGGATGGAGAGAGGAAGTCGTTTCGGGGCCTATGCGGGGCTTCTTTCCTGGACTCCTCGGTCCCTTGCGCTCGTTGCCCCTGCGTTGTCAACTGCCCGAATCAGGGGCAGCGTTAATTACGCGGGGGGGTGGGGCTGGCTCTCAGAGGAGGGCGCGTTGGGGCAGCGGACGTTGGCCTTCGGAGGGCCCCCTCCGACGGGGCGCACGTCCGGCGGGCGCACACTTGGGGCTCACGACGGGTCTTTGCACGACCGACATGGGCACGAAAAGAATGGATACTCAGAGCCCCGAATCATCAGGGGTAACTCGGGTCAGGGATAATTCGGGTTCCTTTTTCGGGAATCCAAACCCGAGTTACCCCGGACCCGAGTTACCCCGGATAACTCGGGCGCCCAAGATACAATGCCCAGTAGCGGATCTGGTTCATTTTGAACAGGATCCGCTGTCCACGCCGCAGCGGCTTGTGTCCATCCGAGACAGAATGCCGCCTGTCCAACGGCGGCCGCTGTTGGTTTGGGACCACACTTGCTGTTGGGCATCGTACCCCTTCTTTCCGTACCCATTCCGGGCGTTCAAAGGGTCTGGGGACAGGTACTTACATTGAGCTGCCGTTGGCTCAAGTCGCCCCCGTGGCTGGCTCGGGAGGGACGTTTTGACTCCCAATCGGCCACTCGTCGCCGACCGGGGCCCGATGGCTCACCCGGCCCAGGAGCGTGCAGGTTCCCCTCTCGGGGCCAATCGCCGATCTGTCGGCGATGCATCGCCGATGCCAGCTCGGGGTCTCCCCCATTTCAGCCGTTCCTTCCCTGCCGCTCTCCTTCATCGCGTCGCGAAGAGAACGCGGCCACAGGCCAGAGGTCTCCGACGATGCTGCGGTTCAGTCCCGGCGGCTTTTCTTAGACTTCGGCCTCAGAACTCGCTTCGGGGCAGCATTTCTCCCCGGGGAAGAAGAGGGAAGAAATCCAGAGCTCCGGGGCCGCAGACTGCACAGGAACACGTCGTCGGATGCCTGGATCCTTCCAGATTTCCTACAGTTTCTGCTGACTCGTGAAGGTACTCTCGCCTTGGGTAGTCATGTTCCAGCCTACTTTAGCCTGGATCACCAGAAAGAATTTCGAGCACCACAGAAATACCAAAACTCGAGGGTTTTCACGTGTCGGGCCCTGGGAGACACTCGCCCGACACTGTTTCGACACTCTCGACACTCTCTCGACACTTTTCCGTGTGCTCGACATTATTTTTGGGATGTGGTCCTTAAGTACGATGGGAAAAACATAAACCTTGGAATGGTTTCCAGCAGCTGCGCCTGGCCGAGGGCGTCAAGGGGCCAGGGCGTTATCTCCCAGATGGGGTCCGAGCACATGGGGTCGGAGGATCGCGCCGCATCGTCGATGCATCGGCGATGCAGCTCGATGTGGAGTCCGCTTCTCCCCACGCTGGCGTCGCCGATGCATCGGCGACGTATCGCCGATGCAACGCCGACATCGCCGATGCATCGCGGATGCATCGGCGATGTATCGCCGAGGCATCCGCGATGCGGCGCGATCCTCCGACCCCGTCTACTCCGACCCCATGTGGGAGGCTTGTATTACTGTCTGGATCGTCCCGGGCAGCCGCCGGCCACTCGGAGGGCGGGGGGGGGCCCAGCCTTCCTCGCGCGCCGCCAGCACCGAGGACGAGTGATGCTTCTGCTGCGCCTCTCGGCCCCCGGGGGGCCCCACCAGGGCCTCGGGGCCGTCACGGAACAAGAGCGCCCTCGGGAGCCTTGGGACTCCTCCTTCTCCGCCTCCTCCTCCTCCTCCTCCTCCTCCTCCTCCTCCTCCCTCATCTTCCTCCTCCTCCTCAACATATTCCTCCTCATTTTCCTCATCATATTACTCCTCCTCCTCCTCCTCCTCCTCCTCCTCCTCCTCATATTCCTCCTCCTCCTCCTCCGATTCTTAGTCATATTCCTCCTCCTCCTCCTCCGATTCTTGCTCCTCCTCCTCCGATTCTTCCTCGTCCTCCTCCTCCCGACTCCGCTCCACAGCCCGCCCCCCTCGGCGACAGCCATCGTGCCCGCGCCGGTCCCGGCCTCTGGGGTGTGCCCGTTCTTGGGGATCGTGGTAGCTTCAGAGCCCCGAATCATCAGGGGTAACTCGGGTCAGGGATAACTCGGGTTCCTTTTTCGGGAATCCAAGCCCGAGTTACCCCGGACCCGAGTTACCCCGGATAACTCGGGCGTCCAGAGCCCCAGAATCATCAGGGGTAACTCGGGTCAGGGATAACTCGGGTTCCTTTTTCGGGAATCCAAACCCGAGTTACCCCGGACCCGAGTTACCCCGGATAACTCGGGCGCCCAAGTAGCTCCAGCTCCACCTGAGCTCCCGCGCGGTGTCGCCGCCGGGGAGTCCTGCGCCTGTTCGCCGCGGCGCCCCCAGGCCATGCGACGGGCGGGCGTCGCCCCTGCACTGCTCCTCTCAGGAGGGGAAAAAACACACAGACACAATTAATCGGCGATTCCCAGAAAATATGGGAAAATATGGGAAGTGGGGGGGAAGACAAAAACCCAGAAAATATATGAAAATATAGGGGATATTTGTATTTGTGTGTATTTATTTGTGTGTCCCAATTCCCCTTCATCCTCCACGCCCCCAGCCCATGCTTGCGACAAGGGAAGCGCGAGCCGCCCACGGACCAAATGCTCTTTGCGATGATGTCCAGCTGGATGCGCGCCCAGGAAGCGCCAGCTAATCGCGGTCTGATTTCTTGGAGTGCTCACTGGACCCGCCCAACCAGCATGGGGGGCGGTCCCAAGTGTTGTTATCCAATGGCCTGCGGCCCATCCCGCCGCCGCGCCTGGGTGGCGAACGTGAACCTGATTTGATGTTCGCTGGGCTCTCATGCGAGGCTTCTTGGGGGCCTCTTGGAGGCAGTTTGGGCGCTTCTTGGGGGCCTGGGGCATTCTGGGCTTCTTCGGGGCCTCTCGGAGCCTTTGGGGGCTTCTTGGGGGCCTCTTGAGAGCATCTCGGGGCCTGCCGTTGGGTGCCTCGGGCTTGTCGGGCTGTCTGGGGATCGCATTGAGCGTCTCGGGTCGTCTCGGGGCCTTCCTGGGCCGTCGCGGGTGCTTCGCGGGGCCCCTTGCGCCCGTCTCGGGGCCTTCATGGGCCTCGGACAGACGTGCGACAGTGAGCGGGCCGCCTTGGAGACTTGGGCCGAGGGGCTCCGAACTTTATAAGATCTGCTCAGGAACGAGGACTGAGGCTCAGATGGGCGCGCCTCAGTCCTCACCCCCGAGAGCGCGCCCACTCCGCGCGAGGCGGCGCGGCGGCTGATCGACGATGTCAGCGCGGCGCTTGCCCTGCAAGCTGAATGCGCGCAGCGTTGCCATAAGCCGTTGGCGGGGGTTGCATTGGATCGTCAGAATTGCCTAGGCTACCAGACCACAGACATCTGCCGATGCTTGCCCCTTCGCGCCCGCTGGCCCAGGGCGTTGCGCGGGCGAGGCGCCGCTCTGAGAGGCGCCTCCCGCCGCTTAGGGGCGCCGGCGGGCGCGCCCGAGAGCGCTCTCCGCACCGTCGACGACATCCAGCTTCTCGCGTGCGTCTGGGCGACGCAGCAACGTATGTGCACCTGCCGTTCTTTCAGCGGCACGTTCGTCGATGGTAGCAACGCCGCAGCCCCCGCGGCGGTAGAATTACGGGCTGCTATTGACCAGACAGTTCTGTTTGACGGAGTGCTGGGCCAGAGCTTGCCCGGGCAAAGTCGCGGGAAGGGCCAGAGTCGACGATCCCATGCGCTTGGTTGCCGCTCGCTGCTTTCACGAGCACCCATTCAACACTCACCGCTGGGTGAAGTTGGCGCGGGAGCTACATCAACGTGGCGTTAGAGATCAAGGGACCCTAGCATCAACCTCGACGCCTCTGCCGATGCCAATGTGAAACAAGCCATGAAGTGCCCCCCCACGCATCGGGCGTCTCCTCGAAGGCACCTAACTGAGGACTCGATCGGGTCGTTCTCGCGCGGCCAGCATGCGCGCCACCGGTCCGGATATTCAAGCTGCCAGCGATTGCGCGCGGCATCTCTACAACAACGCGGCTTATTGCAGCCGTCAGACCCGAAGGGCGATCCTTGATCTCACGCTGGGCGCCCCATGCCCTGGCGTTCCCTGGCCACGCGATCGCACTCGTCGCCGCCACTCTAAGAGAAGCGCTGCTAGGTCAAGGCGAGCGCGAGGAGACACCGGCCTGGAAGCCGGAGCCGAGTCGCTCCACAGCTACTCGCGAACCTTCCAAGGGGGGGCCTGTCGGCAGAGTTTGGCGCGCCGTTGCCCAACTCGAATGGTCATGGCCCTAACCTGCCAATGTGTACGTGGATCCGGGCACCCGCCTCTCCTGGCCCTCGCTGCCAGTTGGTCCCTTCACGCGCGTACTCCGGGCGGCGCAACGGAGAGCCTTCCTCAGACGCGTCCCAACCGCCTGGCGCGACCTTGGAGCCGTTGCCGCCGTCGCATAGGGCCTTGGTTATTTTGTCGACACCTGGCGCCCTAGGACCGCGTGCCACTTGGCAACGCGGCCTCCTTGGCAACTACCTCTGCGGTGGTGGCCACGCCCGACGGGGAAAAGTCAGGGCCGACACCTCGGCGGACTCATCTCTCCTGCGCAGATGGCGTGACCAAAAAGAAAAAGCCCAGGGGCGCTGTCTGCCCTGGACCGCCCTCAATGCCACGACTGCCGATCAACCGCGGCCGGGCCTCCCGCCGCGCGTCGGGCGCTGCGGCATCCTCAGAAGGTTCTCAGAGGGAGATCCCACCTTGCCCGACCTCCAGGCCGCTCTCGCGGAAGACCAGCGCCCGCGGCCCATCCCGAGTCCGCCCCAGGGCGAGGCAGACGACGATGCGCAGCTAGAGCATGTGCACCAGCGACCATGGTGCCCGACGGGTCGACGCCGCGAGCGACGGGGCCTGTGCTAACCAAGTTCGCCCCCTCCTGGGCGGCCATTGGCGCGCATTGCTGGCCGGGCCACCGGCTCCAACGTTCGACGTGCGCGCGCGCTGCCTGGCGCAGTCCGCGCAACTGGCCGAACCCTCGCAATGCTGCGCTTCGTCGCCGCGCTGAAACGGCCAGCCCGCGTCGCCGTCGGCAACCGAGCGGTCGTCGACGCGCTTGAGGGCCTCCTCGGCGGCAAGGCAGCGCAACGCGAGGTGCTTTCCAAAAGTGGCCGAACCCATTCGCCACCGGGAAGGGGAAGCGCGGCACAGGCGCACATTGAGGGCCGCATTCGCTGGCCAGGCCGCCGAGCCCTGACCATTTCGACGAATCCGATAGCCTCTGATCCCAGCCTGCGGGCGTCTTCGAAGTTGACGACCTGGACCAGCTGGGGCTCGGGGCCCCTCTCAGCCGCTGCGACGACCGCGACTTCCTATCATTGCGCCACCCCCATTTCGCAATGTCAGCCTTGCTGGGGGCCGCTCTGGCGAGGCGGCAAACGCTCGGCCACTCGACGCCCATGAGCGGCATGGCGCGATGGCCACCCATCGCTCTCAACTTCATGCGCCCCCTCCACTTGGCCCGCCAGGGACTCGACGAGGGCAGCCGCGAGGCCAGTGGCGAGTGCTACCGCGACCGCGCCCACGGCATCGTGCAACGCACGGACCGCAGGCGAGCCCTCGCGCGGCACCTCACAGCGGCCAGCGGCCAGTAAACATACTATCGCGATGCAACTCTCACCGCCAACATACAAGCGCTCCAACTGCGAGCCGATCAGCTGCTAATCTTTCTTCGCACCAGATCCAGCAGCCATCGGCGCCGCTGGCTCGCGCTTCAGCGCTTCCACCGTGCGCAAGAGGCTTGGAGCGGCCTGCAGCAGGCCTTTCGGCTTGCTGCGGCCATGAGGGGGGGGGGCGCGCTCCTACGGCAACTTCCAAGCTTTCTTTGACGCTCCCATGGCGGCGCACCAGTGCTACCCCCTCGTCCTCATCGGGCTTCGTGAACTGCCGGCGCCTGTTCCGTCGTCTGCTTCTTTTTTGGGCCGCTGCGGGGCATGCCCGAAGGCGGCGCCGCTCTTCTTTGGGCGTCGAGGCGCACGTGCCAAAGCGTGCTAAAAACCAGCGCCCCTTTCTGCACGGGGGCGCATGCGGGCTTCTGATAGGGCAGATCAATGCCGCCCGCCTTCACGGCGGGGGCCCTTCTCGTCCGCGCCAGCGGGGGGGTCATCCCACCACCCCTGTTCCATATGTGGCGCCTCCGGCTTTGCGATCAAGGCCTGCCTGGCACGTGCGGCCGGGGGGCCTGGGCGATCCGTCGTCCGAATAGTTGCGATATCTCTTTCACTCTCTCTTAATGTGTGTTCTCCGCTCTGTCTCCTTCGTTCACCATTTCCCTAGTTTTTCGTGCCTCTGTCTCTCACTCGTTTGTTCTCTCGTTATATCTCATTTTTTTTTCAAATACATACGCGTATGCATATATACATATATATATAAGTACATATATAAATGTGTATGTATGAATGTGGGCGCGTGCGTGTTTAAGTTTATAACATACAAGTGTGTATACTGTGTATACAAGTATATGGTTCCTTGTGTTGTTGTCTCTCTTCCTCTCTCTTGTTGTCTCTTTTTGTTGTTTTGTTGTTTGTCTCTCTCTCTCTCTCTTGTTTGGCTCTGTGCATCTTTCTTTGTGTTGTGTTCTTTTTCTCTTTCTCTCTCTCTTTCTTCCTCTCTCTCTCTCTCTCTTTCGTTTTTCTCTCTCTCTCTCTCTCTCTTCTTCTCTCTCTACATGTACATATACACAGCCACATACGTAATATAACATGTGCGTGTGTGCGTGCTTCACTAGATGTGTATATATATGTGTATATCCGCGTAGATCAGTATGTGATTCCTTGTACTGGTTTCCCTCTCTCTCACTCTTCCTCTCTCTCTCTCTCTCTTCCTCCCTTTTCGAATGCTTTAGATGATGTGTGTTGGCGTTGTTCTTTATCTCTGTCTAGATTTGTGTGTGTGTTGCAGACCCCTCTTTTCAACCAGGATACATACGCGCATATGCATATAGATGCTGTTCGGGAGCATCTCTTTATCCTTCACTCACCCGCACATGCATATGTGTGTACAGGTGTATATATACACTCGCGGTATACACAAACACACGACCGCCCCCTGTTCGTCAACATGTTTCCGGTTTTCACGGTTTTCTCTCCCCCTTTTCCGGTTTTGGCCGTTCGCGCTTTCCCTCTTCGTCCTCTCCTCTCGAGGAGCCTGCGCTTCAGTTTGCTCGTGGACGACGTCACCCCGAAGTTCGACGGGCTCCCGTTGATGGGGTTCACGCGGCGGGAGCCGCTGGACGCCATCGAGTGCTACCCTTGCCAGGCGACGTCGGCGTCCTCGGCAGCGCCGGCGTCGTCGTCTTTGCGTCGTCGTCGGTGTCGTCGCCGTCATCGTCGTCGTCGGAGGAGGAAGAGGAGGAGGACGACGACGGCTACGAGGAGGATGGGGAGGATGAGGGGGACGTGGAGGCGCATGAGGAACTGGATATGACGGATCCCCCTCGCTTCCCTCCTCAACTTCCTTGCTTCCTCCCCTCATTTTACCGTCGCTTCTCCTCCCCCCTCCCCCCCTTTTCCTCCTCCTTCCCCTCCCCCTTCCTCCCCCTGTTTCACCTCCCTCCTTCCTCCCTCACTCCTGCCGCTGTCTTCTCCCGCCTCCCCCGTTCTCCCCCCTCCTTCCTTCTTACCCCTCCTACCTCCCTCTCCCCCCCGCCATATTCTCCTCCACCCCTTCCCTCTCTCACTCCTACCCTCCTTCCCTCCCAGAGTGCCGTGGACGAGGTGAGGTGGGTCCCTGTGCGGGGGGGCCCAGGGAAAACACGAACCCCGCCCATACTGTGGGGAACAACATGGTGTAGCGTTCTGGTATTACCGGCGCCTGGAATTGACCCCCCACCCTTTTGACGAAGAAAGAATTTCATATAACATGTCCAGTCGGAGGTTCGCGAAGAGTTCTTGGATCGGCGCTGGGCCCCCCTAGCGGCGTCACCGCGCGCCAAGGAGGGGACCCAGCGCCGATCCCAGAAATCCACGCGGACGTCCAAAAGGTTACGCGTGGGTTGTTTCTTGTTCTTCTACCACTACTGCTCTGCCCCTCTTCCCCCCATGCTCCCGCTCCCCCCGACATCCCCCTCCCCCGCTCCCCTCCCCCTCCTCCCACGGCCCTCGTCCACCCTCCCCCCGCCGCCGTCCACCCCCTTTTTCCCCCTCCGCTGCGACACCCTCCTAGACCCCCAGCGTCGTTATTTTTTCGCAACGTCGACCCCCTGAGGTCTGGATCCCTTCCCCGGGACCGGTTTTTCATCCCGAGATGTTTTGTTGACGGTCCCGAGGCCCGGCGAGGGCCTCGAGAGATTGAAAACAGCGAGCAAAAATCCGCCTCTATTTGTCGAGACGCCCGATGTCTGGGAATGGGAACCTCCTCCTCCTCCTCCTCCTCCTCCATTCCATTTCTTACGTCTAATTTCTCCCTGTCGCACCCCGAGGCCAGTTTGTAGGGCGGGCCGGGCGTTTCGCATGATACTTCCTCACCACTTATGACTCTGAAGCTTAAAACCGACAACAGCTTCATACATGGACGGCGGGTTCTTTTTCGAACATGGGGTTCTCGCCTGACCGCGGCGCACATTGGTTGCACAACATAATAAAAGCTTCAAGGATTGAGGGCGGGTGGTTTTCAAAATGAAGTTTTCGCCTTGGCGCGGCGCAAATTTGTCTTCAACATGTGCAAGGGCTTCGCAGATTGAGGGCGGTTCTCTTTCAAAATGTGGTTCTCGCCTTAGCGCAGTTCGCATTTGTCTTAAACATGTACACGAGTTTCACGAAATGAGGGCGGTTCTTTTTCAACCTGTAGCGCGGCTCACATTCTTTATCGCAAATCGCAAGCGTTCCACGGATTCCCATCATCAACGTGCCAGAAACAGTGCTTTGAAAGGATTCAGGACAATGCGGTTGCAACAGTTAAGTTGATTCGCTGTGTTGAAGTCCCAGTAATGGTGTTCTGGCACGATTCAGGATTGTCAAGACGCACAAGTCAGAATGATCCGTGGCGTTGGACTCCCGAGAACACTATTTTTGGCATGCTTCAGGGTCTTCAAACGGTTGTCTTCCAACGAGGCAGGTCTTTCAATGGAAATGAACCGTTGTAGTGGCCTGTGAAGAGGGAGCTTGGAGGGAGGGTGTATTCCAACAGCGTTGATGGCTCTTGGGTTTACACTGGTCCTCCTCCTCTTCCTCGTGGTCGTCCTCCTCCTCCATTCCTTTCCTTTATATATCTTCTCCCTGTCGCATTTCGAGGCCAGTTTTCAGGGAGGGCCGGGCGTTTCGCCTGAGACTTCTTCACCACTTATGACTCCGAAGCTTAAACATGGCAACAGTTTCACAGATGGAGGGCGGGCCGTTTTCAACATGTGGCTCTCGCCTTAGCGCCGTGCACACTCGTGCTAAAAAAATGCAAGAGCATCGCGGATTTAGGATACCTCGTTTTCAACATGTGGCTTTCGCATTGCGCCGCGCACATTCGTTCTAAACATGTGCAACAGCTTCACGAAGTGAGGATACACCGTTTTCAAAATGAGGCTCTCGCTTAAGCGCCGCGCACATCCGGTTAAAAATATTGCAGGAGTTTCGCTGATTGAGGGCGCCTCTCTTTTAAAATGTGGCGTTCGCCTCAGCACCGCCCCCATACGGTCATACAATCTGCAAAAGTTTCACGGCTTCACGCGATCAGCGTACCAGACATGATGTTTTGGACGGGTTCAGGATCTTGTGGGTGCAACATTTACGTTGATTGACGGTGCTGAAATCCCAGGAATGGCGTTCTGGCACGATCCACGGTCGTCAAGACGCAACAGTCAGGTTGATCCGCGGCGTGGGAATCCTGAGAACAAGGTTTTGGCATGCTTCTGGGTCTTCAAACTGTTGTCTTCCAACGAGGCAGATCCCACAATGGAAATGAACCGTTGTAGGGGTCTATGAAGAGGGAGCTTGGAGGGAGGGTGTATTCTAACGTCGTTGATGGCTCTTGGGTTTACAATGGTCCTTCTATTCCTCCTCTTCTTCCTCCTCTTCTTCCTCCTACTCCTCCTCCTCCTCCTCCCCTCTGGCCCCCGCGTCTGCAGGCGCAGTGCCTCGCGCAGAGCGTGAGCATCGGGCGCAACGGGGAGGCGCGCCCCCCGCCTGGCCGCCGGGGGGGCGCGAGGTCGCGTCACCCTCGCCGTCGTGGCCGCCGCCGTCGTCGTCGCCTCCAGCGCGGCAGGGCGCGGCAGCTCCCCCCGCCGCCTTCCAAGGCAACGCCAAGGGTGAGGAGAAGGAGGAGGAGGAGGAGGAGGAGGAACACGAGGGAGGAGGAGGAGGAGGAGGAGGAGGAGGAGAAGGAGGAGGGGAGGATGAGAAAACACGGGAGGAGGAGGAGAGGAGAGGAGGAGGAGGAGGAGGAGGAGGAAGGAGGAAGAGGAGGAAGAGAGGAGGAGGAAGGAGGCAGAGGGAGGAGGAGGAAACGAAGGAGAGGAGGAGGAGAGAGGAGGGAGGAGGAGAAGGAGGAGGGGAGGAGAGGAAAACGAAGGAGGAGATGAGAAAACACGGGAGGAGGAGAGGAGGAGGAGGAGGAGGAGGAGGAGGAGGAAGGAGGAAGAGGAGGAGGAAGAGGAGGAGGAGGAAGGAGGCAGAGGGGGAGGAGGAGGAAAACGAAGGAGGAGGAGGAGGAGGAGGAGGAGGAGGAGGAGGAGCAGGAGTTCCTCCCGCCGCCGTTGCCGCCGCCGCCGCCCTCGTCGTCCGAGGATCCGCTTTTGTTCTGCTCGCCACGGTCGGCCTTGGGCTTGCCACGGGTCGGCCTCTGGAGAGGCCTCTCGCCTTCGCGCCCTACACCTTAGGCGATGCTTAAGAAAACTTAAATTTTCGGCCAGAGTCTCGATTATTCTTGACTTTCCAATGCAAATCCCAAGATTTTGATAGAAGTTCTGGGTTTTTATTCAATTTCTGAGACTATGAATTTCTGAACCCATGATTTCTTAAGCATTTCGCAGGGTGTAGGCCAGCGGATCGGTCCAGGGTGGACAACTGGCCAGGATGGATCTCTTCATTGACAAATAAGGGGCCCTCAACCTTACGTGGGGCCTGTCCTCTCTACAGGAGGACTATTCAAAACTAGTTCAAGCAAGATTCCTCTTTCTATCTTTGTACAAGCCCGGGCGGGGGGAAAACCCGTCCCCTCCCCCAACAAAAAAAACCAGACTCCCGGGATCTGGGGCTTAGGGACCCTCCAGACGGGCCTCGAAGCGGCCCCCCGGGCCTCGCAGGACGTTGCGCGCTCCCAAAACCACCCAAGAGAGCCCCAATACTGTCGATGACGACCCCCCAGAAGCCGTCATACCCCCAAAGATCGTCCCGAAACGTCCCAAGAGGCCTCCAAGAACACTCCCAAGAAGGCCCCAAGAGGCAAAAATCATTGATTTTGTTTTGGTTTATTTGGGGGTTCTCCTCTTTTCGGCTTCCCGACGCTCCAAGACGGCGGTCTCCTGAGCGTCCGAAGCCGCCTGAGAGGCTCCAAAATCGCCCCACAACCATCCGAAGGGGCCTCCAGGCAGTCCAAGAGAGCCCCAAAACGGCACAACAGGGGTCCAAGATGGCCCTCAGAGAGCCCCATGGCGGCCCAAGATGGCCCCAAGACACCCTCCGAAATATTCCAAATCGTGACCCGGTCGTTCAGGGAGATCGCGGTTGGAGGCAGGGTGGCGCGAGGAAGCCCCTAGAGGCCCCCAGAACACGCCCAGGAGGCCTCCAGAAGGCCTTCAGAAATTCTGAAACAACTGTTGTGAGGCCCCCAAAGGCTCTCCAAGGAGGAGATTCCGCAAAAAGAGCTGAGGAGGATGGGGAGAATGCGCAGGGCATGGCGAAACTGAGGAAAAACAAGCATGGAGGAAGGATAGCGAATAACATTATTATAGCGCTTTCGTTGCAGGCGCCCGTTTTCTGTGCTCTCTCTGGCGATCGACTTGGGCCCAGACCTCCGACGATATCCACCAGCCGGGAACTAGTGCGACAACAACCTTAGCGGTGCGTCCTCGGGAAAAAAAAAGCGATGCCGGAAAAGGAGTTGTCGGCTTGACCTTCTTGCTAGTCCGCTTGCATACTAAACTTCAAGGACCAAGGTGCATGGCGCGAAGCGCCACTGCAGTCTTGTATGTATGTGTATATATATATATATATTGTCGGGACGTGTTTAAAAGTTTTTGTTTGACTATATAGGGGGGTATTGATTGGTATGTTTTGCATTTCTCGTCCAAGATCCCCCTGTAGAGTGACATGCCCGACCTAACCCTAACCCCATGGGAGGGAACCTAAGTATGGAGTTTTTTTTTCTGTGGATGTATCAGGCCAAACCGCCCAGAAGTATCATCCCTGATGCGACGACGGGGACCTCTGTGAGGCCGCGTCGTCATTGTGTTTTTTTTATTCGGGGCTCTCTTGTGCTCTAAGTTGGGAGGGCCTTGAACATTAGGGATCAGTTTTTTCTGTGGCTGTATCAGGCCAAACCGCCCAGAATGATTGCCCCTAATGCGAAGACGGGGACCTCTGTGAGGCCGCGTCGTCATGGTGTTTTTTGCATTCGGGGATCTTCTGTGCTCGATGGTCTCGGGAGCTGTCCGGGGGCCGGTTCTGGAGCGAGCTTCGGCCGTGGTCCTCGTCTCCGCCGCTGCCCTCGGCGTCGCCACCCTCGTCGCCGTCGATGCCTTCCTCGTCGCCGTCTTCGTCGTCGCCGTCGACGTCGCCGCCGCCGTCCTCGGTTGTGGTCGTGGTCGTGTTCGTCGTGGTCGTCGTCGTCGCCGCCGCCGTCGTCGTCGTCGTCGTCGTCGTCGTCGTCGTCGTCTTCGTCGTCGCCGTCGACGTCGCCGCCGCCGCCGTCGTCGTCGTCGCCGCCTCTGGTGCCGTCCTCCTCGCCGTTGCCGTCGCCGCGGGCGTCGTCGCCGCCGATGCCGGCCAGGGCTGCAGGCCGGGGGCGGGACGTCCTGGGTCGCGCCCGCCGAGGGGTCCTCTCCTCCTCCTCCTCTCCTCCTCCTCCTCCTCCTCCTCCTCCTCCTCCTCCTCCTCCTCCTCCTCCTCCTCCTCCTCCTCCTCCTCCTCCTCCTCCTCCTCCTCCTCCTCCTCCTCCCCCTCCTCCTCCTCCTCCTCCTCCTCCTCCTCCTCCTCCTCCCTCTCCTCCTCCTCCTCCTCCTTCTCCTCCTCCTCCTCCTCCTCCTCGTCCGCGAGGCCCGAGGCAGCGTTCGGGGGGGACATGTGCAGCCAAGGCGGTGAAGTGCGGAGCAGCTCGGGTCGGAAGCGTCTCGTCGTTTCTCGGGCCCCTCCGCGGCGGTTTCTCCCCAGAGATCAAGGGTAACGAAAAAAACAAGACAGAGGTTTTTCGCAGGTTTTGGCCTCTAGGACGAAACAACGACTCGGGACGAAAAACCGTTCCCTGGGAAAGGGTCGAGACTGCTGAGGACCCCGTGTTGAAAAATCATGACATCGGATCTCTGGGTCCGGTGCTGCTCGTGCACCCAGTCGCGTCTGGGGCCGAGGGGGGCCTCGTGCCCGATGTCTCGTTCCTTTCTGCAGCAGCTCGACTGCAGACCCAGGGGATGCATCGGCCCTGAATCGCCCACTGATCGCGGATGCGGTTGCAGGGGAGCCGTGCGGATGCACTAATTGTCGGGGGCCTTTCGCCGATGTGTCGGCAGGGTGTCGCCGGTTCCTGGTCGACGGACACCACCCACTGTGAGCCAGTCCCCTCGCAACGTTGCCCCGCAGTCTGGGTGCCCACGACTTCTGAAGATTTCGGTGGCTCTCGGGGGTTTGCTTGCCTCGAGATCGAGATGCTGCAATTCTGTCTGGCAGCTGCGCCTCTGTTGGCGGCGCGCAGAGGGGCTTAGGGGGAGGGGGGAATGCTTCTTAGAAGCACCCCTGCTTCTTAGAAGGCGCGGGCCTTGTCTACGGATGTAAGGCCCGGCCCTTCTAGGAAGCAGGGCCGCTTCTAAGAAGCCCTCCCCCCTCCCCCTACCCCTTGTGCGCGCCGCCAACTCTGGCAGACCGCGGCTCCCCTGGAGCCCAGAGCCTCGTCAGACCGTGGCTCCCGACCAGCCCGCGGAGGTGGCCCGAGCTGTGGCCCCGAGGCCAGACGGGGGTGCGTCCGACGGCTGTCCTCGTCGTCGTCGTCGCCGTCCTGGCCGTCGCCACCCTTGCTGTCGCCGCCGGCGCCGTCGCCGTGGCCGTCCAGGCGCCGTCGTCGTCGTCGTGATGCCCCAGCCGGGCGCCGTTGTCGTCGCCCTCGGCGTCGTCGGCGTCGTCGGCGTCGGCCTCCTGCTGCTGTTGCCCCCGCCTGCTGCTACCCATCAGGCGCGGGTCAGACCTGGAAGGACATTTCTCGGGGGAAGCATGCAAGGGTCTGAAATGTCGAGGTCGAACCCTTCCCTGTGCGTGGGTGCGCATGCAGGCTTCACCCTGGTGAAAAAAACTCCCTCCCCTCCCCCCGGGCGAGGAATGTGCCAGTAGCGGGCGGGCGCGGCGGAGGCGAGGGTGCCGCCCAGAGAGTGGCAGGAGGCGAGAGGCGCCACTTCCCTACGCCCCGCCCCCCCCCCTCCCTGCACCTCCCCTCCCCGCATCCTTGTCCTCCTCCTCCTCCTCCTCCTCCTCCTCCTCCTCCGCCTCCTCCTCCTCCTCCTCCTCCTCCTCCTCCTCCTCCTCCTCCTCCTCCTCCCTTACACCCTTCCCCTCCCCGCCGTCAACTCTCCGTCCGCTTCCCCTCCGCTCTCGAGCGGGCGGCGGGAAGGAGGAGGGCGCCCCTCGCACTTCTCGAGGCCCGCTGGGCGGGCCGGCCGACACCCTCTGCCGAGCGCGCCCAGCCGAGGCGTTTGCGCGGGACCAGAGCACGCACCTGACCATGGGGTTCAAGCAGCCCCCTCTGGAGGACCCTGCTCCTCCTGCTCCTGCTCCTGCTCCTGCTCCTCCTCCTCCTCCTCCTCCTCCTTCTCCTCCTCCTCCTCCTCCTCCTCCTCCTCCTCCTCCTCCCCGTCCTCCTCCTCCTCCTCCCCCTCCTCCTCCTCCTCCTCCTCCTCCTCCTCCCCTGGCCCGTGCGCCGCAGGGGCAGCGTGAGGGGGGTAGATGCTCGGGGGGGGGCGACAGGTGCGAGGTTCCCAGGTTGTCTGGCGTGTTCGTAGGTTCTCGGCGGTCTTACAGTCGCCTCGGGGTGCTCTTCGGCAGCGGCGCCTCGCCGAGGGCGTGCCGGGAGTGCCCATATCGTCCCGAACGGTTGCCAGAGAGCCGAATCATGATCCGAAAACCAGGGGGCAACGTGTTACAGGCTCAGGAGGGGGATGCATCGACTTTCCATCGCCCAGCCATCGCCGAGAGGGGCCTGATAGTCTCCGCCTGGGACCATACGGACTTGCCATGGGCGCGGGCCTGTCGCCGATGTCTCGGCGATGCGTCGCCGATTCCAGCTCAATGTTCCCCCCCTGAGCTGATCTTCCCCCCTAACTTCAGGGCTGGACCTAGACGCTGTTTTTCTGGACGTCGGTTGTGCTTTATGTTTCGTTTTGGCGGGGAGGTGCAGGAAAGCAGGTGGAGCAAGACGAAAAGCCAAACGAAGACGGCACGACAAATACTGGGTTTCTTAAAAAGCGTGGGTGGGTTCCACCCCGACGGGGGTCAACCTCGCCTCGTCGTCGCGCCGCGACGGGGGTCGGAGCGCCTTCGGCGCGCGGTGGCTGCTCGCGACGGGGGTCAATGTGGGGGTGTCGGCGGGGGTGACGCCCCCCCGACGCTTATTCAGAGACTCGGAGTAGCGTCCAGGTACAGCCCCGCCCGACGCGGCCCCCTCTTCCTGGCTCGGGGAGGCGAGGGAAGCGTGGCGACGAGGATGGGGGTGGATCAGTTGACCTCTACTCCAGGGGCCCCGCCTCGAAGAAGTCAGGACGTCGCACGTCTGGGTTTCGGCTCGGGATGGGCTGCAGCGGCTGCGTGTTCGGCGCCGCTCCCGAGATCCAGCTCGGGGGGCCCGCCCGCGGCCCAAGGCGGAAGCGGCCAGCAGAGCCCCCTGTCGTTCCTCGCTCGACGCTCCTTCGGGTAACTATCGACTCTCCTTCGACTACCGACGCTCCTTCGACTATCGACGCTCCTCCTTCGGGTAACTATCGACTGTCCTTCCTCACTCGACGCTCACTCGACGCTCCTTCGACTATCGAACACGATGGCTGCAATCAGGCGCGCACCAGGGCCCCCCTTGTCGGCCACACGCAGAGGGGGGTGGGGGGATGGGGGAGGGCTTCTCAGAAGCACCCCTGCTTCTCAGAAGGCGCGGGCCGTCTCCATAGATGGCCCTGTCGTTCCTGACTCAGCGCTCCTTCGGGTAACTAGCACACGATGACTGCAATCAGGCTTAAGTCGGGCCTGTCCCTCTGCAGGAGGAATGTTCAAAAATAGTCACACACACAAAAAAGTCAGGGGACGATTTTTTGCTCTTTTGATTAGTTTGTTTTTTTGTATGTTTCATCCGTAAGGACTTCGCCCCCTGCCGCCGGCCCCCTCTCTCGGAGAATGGGCCATGGAAGAGCAGGTTTTGGACCCTGACCCCGCGGATCTGCGTGAGGGGTGGCACCGAATTTCAGAAATGTGGCAAATCCCATGTGTTTTTGGACCCTGACCCCGCGGATCTGCGTGAGGGGTGGCACCGAATTTCAGAAATGTGGCAAATCCCATGTGTTTTTGGACCCTGACCCCGCGGATCTGCATGAGGGGTGGCACCGAATTTCAGAAATGTGGCAAATCCCTTGTGTTTTTGGACCCTGACCCCGCGGATCTGCGTGAGGGGTGGCACCGAATTTCAGAAATGTGGCAAATCCCATGTGTTTTTGGACCCTGACCCCGCGGATCTGCGTGAGGGGTGGCACCGAATTTCAGAAATGTGGCAAATCCCCTGTGTTTTTGGACCCTGACCCCGCGGATCTGCGTGAGGGGTGTCGATTTTGAGCCCCCCCAGCAATTCAGACAACGCGCCCAGGTGGTGCTAAAAATCTGGTTTGGGCCTCCCTCCCCTCGCGCGGTCAATCAACTAGTTACAGTAACCAGCAAGAAGCAGAACTGTAACACTGGAAACTACAAACTACAACTGGTACAGGAAACTGCGAATCACGGGCCTACAGCCTGGTGGCCCCACAAGGGGACCGGCGGATTTTTCGTCCAAAATCCGCCCGTAGGGGGACATGCCCGACCTAAAATTAGGCACGCACCAGGGCCCCATTTGGGCAGCATCTGGCCCTCGAGGTGCAGGTGCAGGGCCGAGACGGCATCCTGAGCGTCACGCGGCACGGCGGGAGCTTGTGCGTGGGCAGCCTCTGCGCCCTCAGCCACCAGCATGCACCAGTACTGGTCAGCGGGGTGCCTAGCGCTTCGGGGCTGAAGCGGTGCTTCAGAGGAGGAAAAGGTACCCATCCATACCTCTACCCCTCCCTAGTTTTCCCCTTTTTGGGCCTCCTGGGATGCCCTCGATATCCTGGTCCGAACGCAGCCCGGGAGAGGTCCGGAGAGTAGCGGTATCGATACCTTTTGGATTCTCCCGTGTTGCAACGGTCACCCCCGTGCAAGTTCCAATCGCGCGGGGGGTGTCCCAGGCCATGTGGCCTTGGTGGCGACCCTGTCTGCCGTGCGCCCACTGCTTACCACGAGCCGAGGATCACTGTCTACATGTATGCGACTCGCTACTGACTGCGTGCTCCCCTCAGCTGAGCTGGCCTACAGCTAAGCCAATTATAACTGCGACTGCTGTGTTTTAACCGAAGCCGTATGGCCGCTGCATTGGATTGGCAGCAGCTCCAGCAGCATCGGCGTGAGCCTGGCCAGTGGCGACTGCACATCGCACGTCGGCTCCAGCACGCTGGCGCGCCCGTGCGAGGCACAGGCGCCCCCTCCGACAGCAATGAAGTGTTTGTTCGGAGAAGAGGCCCTTTTCACGCTGCAACTGGTTTTCCAGGACACATCATGTACACCTTGTGGAGTTGTGTATCCACGTGTTGGCCCACCAGTGAGAGCTCCTGCCAGGGTATGCGTCGAGACATGAGCGATGAACTGATTCTCGCGGCGGGCATGGCGAACGAGACAAACATGCAGGATAACAAGGGGACAGAGGAGGAAACAACAGGGGACGGAGTGGAGAAGACAGGAGGCAGGGCCGGGGGCGGGTGGGTGGAAATGCAGCACAAACCAGTGTCAGCGATCAGCATTCGAGGCAAGGTTCCCTGCATTCCTCTGTTCCGGGCAACTTCTGCATGTGTTTTGCTTCTTCGGCCTGAGAGTAGTACCCTGGCATATTTTGCGCGTTATAGGGGCCTAGCATTCTTAGACTGAAATGGATACTACGTCAAAAAGGTGACCTCGGTTGTCTTCGCGAACGCCGGGCCGCTCGCTGCATGCACCGCACGTGCGTTCGGAGGCGAATGCGCAATCCTCTTCCCCCGAATTGGGCCCCCCTGTCTTCGTGAACACCTGGGAACTTCCCAGGACTTCCTCCTCCTCCTCCTCCTCCTCCTCCAGAACCTCCCAGAACGTCTGAGCCTCAGGAGCTCCAGAGTCTCGCGGGCCTCCCATAATTTTTTCGCTAAGCTTAAGTCGGGCCAGTCCCTCTACAGGAGGAATATTCAACCCTAGCCAAAAAATACTTAGTGGACGCTGTTTTGACTGTTGTTTAGAATTTTTGGCGTAGGCTTTTGAGTATTTCCCCACATCCAAAGTGGGGTTCTTGTTTTCTCTGGACACCCCGCGCAGGAACAGGAACACACACACACACACACACACACACCCACTCACACTCACTCACACTCTCTCATCATCAACCTCATCAGCATCATCGATGATGCTCTCTCACATGCTTAGTCACTCACATACTCATCATCATCATCACTCGCACTCTCTCACACGCTCACGAACATCATCATCATCATCATCGGCATCGGCATCATCCTCATTCAAACATCATCATCGCCACCACCACTCACAATCAATCATCATCCTCTTCACCACTCATCTTCACCACCACTCATCATCCTCATCCTCATCATCGTTGAGTAAATTGTGAGGAAGTCTCAGGCGGGAGCCCCCTCCCTATGGGGCCCGCAGATCATGTTGGTAATCCGAGCGGGTCATCGGAATCCTGTAACTGTCGTCACTTTTGAGCTCCCCAGGCCTGAAAATGGAGGAAGTCTCAGGCGGGAGCCTCGTCTGTGAGTGAATTGGGAGGAAGTCTCAGGCGGGAGCTCCCTCCCTATGGGGCCCGCAGATCATGTTGGTAATCCGAGCGGGTCATCGGAATCCTGTAACTGTCGTCACTTTTGGGCTCCTCAAGCCTGAATTTGGAGGAAGTCTCAGGCGGGAGCCTCGTCTGTGAGTGAATTCTGAGGAAGGCTCAGGCGGGAGCCCCCTCCCTATGGGGCCCGCAGATCATGTTGGTAATCCGAGCGGGTCATCGGAACCCTGTAACTGTCGTCACTTTTGGGCTCCTCAAGCCTGAATTTGGAGGAAGTCTCAGGCGGGAGCCTCGTCTGTGAGTGAATTCTGAGGAAGGCTCAGGCGGGAGCCCCCTCCCTATGGGGCCCGCAGATCATGTTGGTAATCCGAGCGGGTCATCGGAACCTTGTAACTGCTTGGTTTTGCGCGCCAACGGCTCGCGGGGTTGTCCCGACAGCCTGGCCCGCGGGGTTGTCCCAACGGCTGCGCGACGTGACCAGTAGAGAACGCGCCTGTGCTGGCCGTGGCGGCGACGGCGCCGAGGAACATCGACATGCGCGCTCATGCAACAGGAAGGGGAGGAGGTGGCGGGGCGCGGAACAAACAGGGGGGCGAGGATGGGGACAACGTAAGGAGTGGAAGGGGGGCCCGCGCCAAGGCGAGAGGAAATATCCGCAGAAGAGACAGCCAGGACGCCTCACCAACCACGAGGACGACGGTGATGGTTTTTTCCAGATTCGCCCAGAGGGTTCTTATGTGGGGTTCTTCCGTCGGAGTAATTGTCATTTTTCGTCCAAAATCCGCCTGTAGGAGGACATGCCCGACCTAACACTAAGCGCACAAAATCAAACAGACGTCCCCCCGTGACCGCCCAGGACCTCAGGATCTCCAGACCCCCGCGGGCTCCTCTTGGAGGTACCCAGAGATCCAGCGCATTGGAAAAATCAAGACGGAGGTTTCTCGCATGTTTCTGCTTCTGGGGGCCCTCGCCGGGCCCCAACAATTTTGCAAAAAACGACTCAGGTGAAGAACCGGTCCCGGGGAAAGGGTCGAGTTTGGCGGGGACCCCGTATTGTACAAATCATGACATCGGATCTTTGGGTATGTGAGCCCTGCAGAGATCCCCAGAGCTCTGCAAGCCTCCCTCCCTCATTCCTTTCCTTCCTCCTTCCTCCTCCTTTTCTCCGGTGCATCGGCAGGTCGTACGGTCCAGAGCACGTTGTGTTGCTCCCTGGCGTCGCCTGTGCATCGCCGTTGTCTCCGCGATGCTGCGCAGACCTTTGGCCCCATCGACCCCGAGCCCACCCAGGGCGTGTCAGAAAGACTCTCCGTCAGCGCATCCCGCCTTCGGCGGGTGCCGGCGGAAGCCATCGAAAGTGGGCGGCGGCGGGTCCGACGGCCATAAGGATGGCAGAAGGCGGCAGAAGTAGAAGCTAAACGTCAACAAAATGCTGCATTTCAGGGCTTCAGAAGTTGACCAGGCCTCCAAGTCAGGGAACAGGCCGCGAACCTGACCAACAAAGAAGTGACTTCCCCAGGGTTGTTTGGAGAGTGTCCTTTCCCGTGACACCGGATCGAGTCTAGATTTCTACCTCCAACTTGGTTTGGGTAAGTCTCACGGACTTGCGACATATCGCGACCTCTTGTGGTTCTCCATTCGGGGCCCCCAGGCCTCATGACATCTTCCTTGGCGTCGGACCCTCGGCAGGTGTGTATTTGAGGCAAGATGCGACGAGGATCGCGGAGACAAGGGCGTAGATGCAGAACACCACGCCTCGAAGGGTCCTCTTGTCTGGGATCCCTTTTTTGGTGGCCCTGGAGCCCCGAAGCGACGACAACGCTCGGCCTCGACGCGGTCCAAGACGCTGGTGGGCTGGGCTTCCCTTCCCCCATGTCTGTCACCGCCTACCAAATCACCCCAACCCAACCCGAAGGCCCCGATTTGCCATCCGTTTCCCCAGAACGGCTACGCCTCCTCCTCCTCCTCCTCCTCCTCCTCCTCCTCCCTCCTCCTCCTCCTCCTCCTCCTCCTCCTCCTCCTCCTCCTCCTCCTCCTCCTCCTCCTCTGGGGGCGGCCGGGGAACATTGACAAACCACGCATAAAGCCCGTACCCCCCGCCACCAACCCGAAATCCGGGCGAAAGTCGGGTCGTCGGGTTGGGTTGGGGTGGTCTGGTAGGTAGTCGGCCTGGCCGGGGAATTCCTCTCTCTTCCCCGACGGCGTGGCAGCACGTGCCCACGAAGGGGGGGTGCGATCCGCGGCGCCCTGCCCTCGTGCCCGATCCGCCCGCAGGAGCTGATGAGCTGGTGCATGGACTCCGACAAGGCCGTCCGCGCGCAGAAGGGACGAGACGCTTCTTCCTCCCGCTCCGCCTCCTCTTCCTCCCCCTCTTCCTCCTCCTGGTCCTCCTCCTCCTCCTCCTCCTCCTCCTCCTCCTCCTCCTCCTCCTCCTCCTCCTCCTCATCCTCCTCTCAAGCCGTTTCGGCTCAGGCGCATTCTGCACCACCTGAGCTGCCCCAGTACCTTCGCGTTGAACCAGAGCTGGGGCTGATGACAGTCTCAACCCGTCGTTCGACCAGGCTGTGGAGCCGATGCAAGGCGTGCCGCTCATGCGAGTACAACGATCGGCTCGATCAGGAGAAACCGCAATGTCCTCGCTGCTGTCGGCCCATGTGTCTGCGTCGTGGCCGCTCTTGCTCACCCAGTGTAGTGCGCATCAGCGAGCAGGCCGAGGTCATCAGCATCGACGGGAGCAACAACCAGCGAGGTGGCCGTGGCTACTCGCACAGCCGTGGCGACCGTGGCAGCAACGGCAACGGCAGCGACAACTTGTCTGACCATCTCCGACAGGCCCTCGCCGTTGCCGACGGACCCGCAGATGAAGAGCGCGTTGCAGGCGCAGCTGACGCGCCTGGACGTGACCTCCGACGTTGCGGGTCCGTGGTGGAGAGTATGCGCCAGGCAGACCGTGCCTGACGCGCCGCGGTCAACCGCCACACGCAGATAGTGAACAACGTGATCAAGCTCCGTGCCAGCTTGGCGGCGGCAGAGGCCAAGGAGGCCGACGCCGCGTTGCAGGTCGCCAAGGCGGGATGGTGAAGAAAAAGCGGCCGAGGCGCTGGCCAAGGCCGAGGGCGTCAGTTGGCCCGCAGCTAGCGCGCCCGCCCAGCAGGGGCCCAAACCCGTGTTCACGGACCTCGGCTTCGAGGATGGCGGGAAGGCGGAGCTCGAGCAGGTGAAGAGGGGCCTCGAGGACTTGAAACAGCAGTTCGACACGAGGGAGCCGCAGGCCCAGGCTCTCATCGAGAGGGCGCGCCCTTCGCAGGGCGCAGGAGGAGCGGCGCAAGAAGACGCGCAAGGGGGAACGGCCAGGCCACCGCTCCCCCCCGCGGGCGCAGGCGCTGAGGGTGCTGGCGCAGGCGCGCGGGCGAGCGCTGACAGTGGCGGGGCCGAGGTTTCTGCCCAAGCCAGCGCGGCCGAGGAGGAGGCGCTGAGGGGCCGAGGCAGCGAGGTTCTCGGCTGCTCGGTTCGCTGCCCGGCAAGCGCAGGACAAACCCAACGACAGCCAGGGAGACGGCAGCAGGGCGCGTGCGGCCTCCCATTGATCATATTCCGCGTCCAGTTGAGCAGCCCCGATAGGGCCGAGGCGGCTGCAGCTAGCCGCTGTACCCGAACAAGCACACTGCTCTACAACAATGCCACATGCATGGGCGACAAGTGTTGGGAATACTTGAGCGGCTGTGCAGACGACTACTTCGGCCTCGTCGACACGCACCTTGGGCCAGCTGACGCGGGCAGCTGGCAGCCTCGAGCGAGGACTCAGAGCAGGAGCCTCGTCTGTAACCGTGCGCGGCCGTCACGGCATGGGCATCCTGATGGGTGGACAGGCGATTCAGCAGAATCGTCCGCAGGTCATGCCGACGGGCCACCTCCAGACTCACGTGCTCCACGAGGGCATCCAGTCCGCGGCGCTGCAAGCTGCAAGCTCGACCATCATCCAGCGTGGATGGCTTTCTGCCAGTAGTGCTACACTTCGTTTTTACAGGCCCCAATCTCACCCGTTTTAGACGCCTCGGTCGCCTCCTGAAGTCCTTCCAACTTCCCTGGGCCGTGGTCGGAGACTGGAATGTCTTGCCCCAGGCCCTTGCGGCTTCAGGATTTGTGCAGCAAAGTGGTGGCGAAATCAATTGCGCCGACGCAGATCACGCGTGCGACCCTGGGGGAGGTCGTAAGCCATCGCATTTGGACTTCATCGTGACCTGCTCTGCTGCCCGAACGCAAGTCATTCAGGTCACTGCGGTACACGGCGTACCGTGAAAACCCCATCTAGATGTGCAGATTCAGTTTGTCGCCGAGGGAGATCAGTTGATTACCAAAATCGTCGATCTTCCGGGGCGGCTACCCAGCGTCGCCCGACCTGTTCAGGCCCCTACTCCAGGCTCTAAGCCCAGCGATGCCAGAGCTAAGCGAGCCGAGCAAGCTGCAAAGGCAGCTGACCGGAAAGAGAAAATACATTCAGTCCCAGCTTGAGATTTGTGGACGGCCGCCACGGGCGACGACCCTGACGGCCAGTTCACTTGTGCCGACGCTTTGTCCGATAACGAATCGCAGGCTGGCTTCGAGTCCGAAGAAGACCCCTGGGCCGATGAGGGCGTCTTTCAGCCACGTCACGTGCCAGCGCAGGCGCCGAGCGTCCCCACCCCGGCCGTTTCTTGCCCAAGCCGCCGAGCCATAATCCGAGTGCTCGATTCGAGCCGGAAGCCGGGCGCCAGGGAGAGGGGGTCCAGCGCGAATCCAAGAAACCCGCGCGGAACGCCAGAAGCTCATGTTTATGTGTTTTTTCTTCTTCTGGAAGAAAGAGAGAGAGAGAGAGAGAGAGAGAGAGAGACAGAGAGACAGAGAGAGAGAGAGAGAGAGAAAGAGAGAGAGAGAGAGAGAGAACGGACGAGGGACAGCGGAGGACGGAGCCGAAAGGCTTCGTTCCTGGCTCACGACCGCACCGCCTGCCCACACGGTTGCAGGCGCCTCGGGCCCTCCCGGCCCGCGCGCTCACACGTCCAGCCACGGAAGCCTCGGCCTCGCGGCCCTTTCACACGCTGCGGATCGCCGCTCCCCCGCAGATGGCTCCGGCGCCGTTGGCAGGGGAAAGAAGAATGATATAAACATAGCAACTCGGAGGTTCGCGCGGATTTCGCGGATCGGCGCTGGCCCCCCTCCCTGGCGGGCGGAGCGCGCCAGGGGCGGCGCTGGAGGCACCGCGGCGGCCAGTGTCCGTCTCTTCGCTGTCGGGTTCACGCTCGCTCTCGGGGCCGCCGTCGACGGGGTCGCGCTCTCGCCGCCGCTCCTCGGTCAGCGCGGCCGCCTGGCTGCAGCTCGGTGCGCGCACGCCGCGGGGCCGCACTGCCTGGCACCGTGGGCGCAGCACCGCAGCCGACGTTGATGGGCCTGTTTTTCACCACCACCACCATAAAGTTGGAGGGGGAGGGGTTCATCCGCCTCTTCCTCCTCCTCCTCCTCCTCCTCCTCCTCCTCCTCCTCCTCCTTCCCTCCTCCTCCTCCTCCCCTCCTCCTCTTCGTCCTCCTCCTCCTTCTCCTCCTCGTCCTCCGCCTCCTGCCCCCCTCCACCGTACGGTGATGGTGGTGGTGGAAAACAGGCCCATCAGACGTCGCCGTCCTCTCCGTGCGCCTCTTCGAGGGCGCCCTCCACGCCGCCGCCCTTTGGCCGGCCTGGCATACCGGGCGCAGCCCCGGGGGGCGTGCTCGCCGGAGCGCTCGCCGACCCCGTCCAGCACGCCGTGCGCTCGACGACGACGACGGCGACGGCGACGGCGAGGGCGCCGAGAACGACGACGACGACGAAGGCCACGACGATGACGACGGCGACGGCGATGGCGTCGAGAACGACGACGACGGCGACGGCGTCGACGGCGACGACGATGGCGACGGCGTCGAGAACGACCACGTCGAGGACGTCGAGGACGACGACGACGACCACGACGACCACGACGACCACGACGACGATGACGACGACGCCGGCAACGTCGACCACGCCGCCGACTACGACGACGACGACGCCGACGACGATCACGACGGCGACGGCGACGGCGACGGCGCCGACGACGGCTGCGACGTCGACGACGGTCGCGACGACGACGACGACGGCCACGACGACGACGACGACGACGGCGTCGACAAACACGACCACGACGACGACGCCGACGTCGACGACGGCGGCGGCGACGACGACGACGACGCCGACCACGACGACCACGCCGCCGACGACGACGACGACGACGACGACGAAGACGACGGCGGCGGCGACGGCGACGGCGACGGCGACGACGACGACGACGACCACGACCACGACGACCACGACCACGACCACGACCCATGCCATGCACTACATGGAGGGAGCCACGCAGCAGGAACTCCCCGAAGCCGAGCTCCCAGGGTCTCCTCCGCCGGGCCCCTCTCCGGCTGCAGAACCGCCGCCGGAGGCTGTTGCAGACGAGCGCTCCGCCGCGGCGCAGCCACGCCTCCATATGCCGCGCGCGTCGAGCTGCACGGCCTCGCACCTCTCTCTCCGCGGTCGTGGCCCATCTCGTGGGCGCCGACCGCCTCGGCACGGCGACGGGCGTCGGCGACCGCACATCGGCCGCCTCGCCGCGGCCGAGTCGCGCCTCGTCTCCAGCTCCGACGTGGCCACGCAGCTCCGCACCAGGATGCGGCCTCCCCAGTTGGGCCGCATCCCCCAGGCCGAGCTCCTGCAGCGGGTGGTCGGCCGTGGCGAAACGGCAGGCGCTCTCTAGCACAGGCTCCAAGGCCTCCCTCCTCCTCGTCCTCCTCCTCCGCCTGCCTCTTCCTCCTCCTCCTCCTCCTCCTCCTCCTCCTCCTTCTCCCTCTCCTCCTCCCTCCCTCCCTCCCTCCCTCCCTCCCTCCCTCCCTCCCTCCCCTCCTCCCTCCTCCCTCCTCCAGCTCCTCCTCCTTCTCCTCCTCCTCCTCCTTCTCCCTCCTCCTCCTCCAGTTCCTTCTCCTCCTCCTCCTCCTCAACCTCCTCCTCCTTCTCCTCCTCCTCCTCCTCCTCCTCCCCTTCTCCACCCTCCTCCTCCTCCTCCTTTTCCTCCTTTTCCTCCTCCTCCTCTTCCTCCTCTCCCCTCCTCCTCCTCCTCCTCTCCTCCTCCTCCTCGTCCTCCTCCTCCTCCTCCTCCTCCTCTCCTCCTCCTCCTCCTCCTTCTCCTCCTCCTCCTCCTCCTCCTCTCCTCTTCCTCCTCCTTCTCCTCCTCCTCCTCCTCCTCCTCATCCTCCTCCTCCTCCCCCTCCTCCTCCCCCTCCTCCTCCTCCTCCTCCTCCTCCTCCTCCTCCTCGACCTCCTCCTTCCTCCTCCTCCTCCTCCTCCTCCTCCTCCTCCTCCTCCCTCCTCCTCCCCCTCCTCCTCTCCCTCCTCCTCCCCCTCCTCCTCCCTCCTTTCCCTCCTCCCCTCCTCCTTCCTCGACCTCCTCCTTCCTCCTCCTCCTCCTTCTCCCTCCTCCTCCTCCTCCTCCGTATCCTCTCCTCCTCCTCCTCCTCCCTCCTCCCTCCTCCTCCTCCCTCCTCCCTCCTCCCTCCTCCCTCCTCCCTCCTCCTCCTCCTCCTCCTCCTCCTGCCGTGGAGTTGGCCCCCGATCGGACCCCCCCCGACCTTGATGGATCGAATCGCCTCTGTTTCGATGTCGTCACGGCTGGGCTCCGCTCGAAAAAAATCGCGGCCTGGCAGAAGGGTTCTGTTCGGGCGTTCACGAGCAATGCTCTCTGGACCAATTCCCGCGCGCTAAGGTACGGCTACCAGGTCTGTCCTCTGTGCCCGCTGTGTCACGCTAAGGTGGATTCAGTGTTTCACTGATTATGGGAATGTGAAGTATGTCAGGAGGAGCGGGTAGAGCGAGTTGGAGAGGAGGTTATATCGTGGGCTCGTGGAGCGTGTGAACGCAACTCTGGAGACCTGGTCAATTTCCTGACTGGAGCATTTGCCCATCCTGGAGACTACGTGCCGCAGCCTGTCAGTCAGCAAGGTATGGACGGGGTTCAGGTAGAGTTCTTCGAGCAGGGATTCCTGGATTCGGGGTTGGTGTTCCCTGGGCCCGAGAATGTTCGCTTCGAAGGAAACCTGTTCCTGGACGGTAGTTGCTTTCAGTCCAAAGTCCGTGAGTTGTCTAGGGCTGGGTGGGCCTTCGTTCTCAGGTCTGAACAAGGCCACTTGTTGGCCAGAGTTTTTGGACCTGTCTGGGCGCACCTGCCGCAGTCCTCACAGGCTGGTGAATTCTCCTCTTTGGCCGCGGCGGGGATCAACTTGGACGGTCCCTCGTCTCTTTTTTGTGACTGTGCGTCGGTGGTCTCGGTCTGCTCCGGGGATCCTAGGGACCGCCTTGGTGGGCATCGGGCCTATGCGGGCTCGGTGTTGGAAGCCTTCTCTGAGGCGGGTCCCAACCTCCAGGGTCTTGTGAAATTTGCCGCGCACAAGGATATTGAAGAAGCTGGGATTTCTGTGCAAGAGGTCTGGAGAAGGACTGGCAACTTTCAAGCGGACCTTGCTGCGAAGCAGGGTGCTGGAGTCCATCCTCAGGCCTCTCCAGATGTGCTGTCTCGCGTTGATCGCGAGATCAAAATTTCCAATGCCGTCATCCTTCTGGCGGCCAAGATCTTGCCACGATGGCCGCGGCTGGATCTATCAGGCGTGCAATTCATCAAGCCGTCCAAAGGCTGCTCGTGCGTCCAAGACGTTTCACGAGTGGGCCTGGACGGGCGAGGTTTGGCAGTGCGGCACGTGCTTGAGAGGCAAGCGTGGAGAGGCGCGACCCGCGCCTGGCCACTGTGTTGTGCCGCCCCGCCTCACCTCAGCCCGAGCCTCTTAGAGCAACATAATCACCAATGTGCCGTGGTTGATTGCTCAGATGGCGCGTTCCTCTGTATTTGCCGTCGATGCGACTTCTACAGTACAGGAGGCCGTGTCAAGAAGCTGGGTCAATACTGCGGCAGAACAATGTCTGGCGCAGGACTTACGGCCTGGAATTATTTTAGCCAGGGCCGACACCCGCAGCATATCAAAAGGGAGGACCACGTACAATTTTTTCCATATCCTTGGACTGTGCTGTGAGGAGAGGTGGTCCCCACTCGATGGGGGTCTGCAGGGGTCGGGCGTGAAAACAATCCTCCTCCTCCTCCTCCTCCTCCTCCTCCTCCTCCTCCTCCTCCACATTTTTTAATGCGTGGGCCCTGGAGGTCCAGCCCGCTTCCCCGGGACCGGTTTTTCGTCCCGAGTCGTTTGTCGACGCTGCCGAGGCCCGGCGATGGCCCCTGAAGGCCGAAGACGGCCAAAAAACCGCCGTTCCGTTTTTTTTTTTTTTTTTTTTTTGAGCGTCGGAGCTCTGGGGACGTCCGAGCGATGGTGAGTGGCGGGCAAGTGGCTGCCCAGCGCGTCGCCCAGCCGCCGGCGCTGAGCGAAGGCGGTCCTGAGCGCGCGCGCCCCCCCCCGGCGGGTCAACGCCGGCGCGCGGGTGGCGCCCAGCTCCTCCTCCTCCTCCTCCTCCTCCTCCTCTTCTCCTCCTCCTTTTCCTCCTCCTCCTCCTCCTCCTCCTCCTCCTCCTCCTCCTCCTCCTCCTCCTCCTCCCCCTCCTCCCTCCTCCCCCTTCCCTCCTCCTCCTCTTCCTCCTCCTCCTCCTCTTCCTCCTCCATTTTTTTCTTTGCGTGGGCCCTGGAGGTCCAGACCGCTTCCCCGGGACCGGTTTTTCGTCCCAAGTCATTTGTTGACGCTCCCGAGGCCCGGCGATGGCCCTTTGAAGCCGAAACAGGCCAAGAACCCGCCGTTCCGATTTTTTTTTTGAGTGTCGCAGCTTTGGGGACGTCCGAGCGATGGCGGGTGGCGGGCAAGTGGCTGCCCAGCGCGTCGCCCAGCCGCCGGTGCTGAGCGAGGGCGGCCCTGAGAGCGCGCACCCGCCCGGCGGGTCAGCACAGGCGCGCGGGTGGCGCCCAGTTCCTCCTCCTCCTCCTCCTCCTCCTCCTCCTCCTCCTCCTCCTCCTCCTTCCTCCTCCTCCTCCCTCCTCCTCCTCCCTCCTCCCTCCTCCCTCCTCCCTCCTCCCTCCCCTCCTCCCTCCTCCTCCCTCCTCCCCCTCCCTCCTCCTCCTCCCTCCTCCCTCCTCCTCCTCCTCCTCCTCCTCCTCCCTCCTCCCTCCTCCCTCCTCCCTCCTCCCTCTTCCCTCCTCCCCTTCCCTCCTCCCTCCTCTCCTCCTCCCTCCTCCCTCCTCTCTCCTCCTCCCCTCCTCCTCCTCCTCCTCCTCCTCCTCTTCCTCCTCCTCCTCCTCCTCCTCCTCTTCCTCCTCCTCCTCCTCCTCCTCCTCCTCCTCCTCCTCCTCCTCCTCTTCGGCGGAGGCCCGAGCCGAGGTTTCTGCCCGTCGCTCCGCTTCCACGGGCCTCGCGGTGCGCGTCCGAACGCGCCTGGCCGTTCGCCGCGCGCGAGGGGCTCCCGCAGGCTGGCTCGCTCGAGCCAGCACGGCCACGGACCTCAGAGAAGGAAGAGGTACCCATACCTTTACCCCCTCGCCCGTTTCCCCCCTCCTGGGCCTCCTTGGAGGTCCTCGTCGCCACCGCTGGATTCGCTTCGAAACCCTGGTCAGAACGCACCCCAGGAGAGGTCCGCGGGGTAGCGGTATCGGTACCTTTTGGTTTCCCCAGGACCGCCGACAGGGCCTGCAAGGCTGCTTTCGGTCTGGTTCGGTCGCCGCCGTCGCGGCGGCGGCGGTGGCGGAGGAGGAAGAGGAAGAGGAAGAGGAAGAGGAAGAGGAAGAGGAGAAGGAGGAGCAGGAGGAGGAGGAGGAGGAGGAGGAGGAGGAGGAGGAGGAGGAGAGGAGGGAGGAGGAGGAGAGGAGGAGGAGGAGGAGGAAGGAGGAGGGGGAGGAGGAGGAGGAGGAGGAGGTGGAGGAGGAGGGGGAGCTGTCCGCGGCCGATCTCGATCCGGTCCGACCCCGCACTGGCGGATGCCCCCTCTGGCCCGTGGGGGCCGAGCGCGATCCGCGGTCCCGAGCGGTCCGAGTCCGCGCCGGTTTCAGGCGCGAGCCGATTCGTTCTTCCAATCTGATCTTATGTTTCGATTCGATCGAGGAGGGAGGGGGAGGAGGAGGAGGAGGAGGAGGAGGAGGAGGAGGAGGAGGAGGAGGAGGAGGAGGAGAAGGAGGAGGAGGAGGAAGAGGAGGAGCAGCACGAGGAAGGAGATGGAGCAGCGGCAGGAGCGGAAGCGGGAGCGGAAGCGGGAGGAGCGGAGAGGGCATGGCGAGGGCATGGCGAGAGAGGGCATAGGAGGAGGGGGAGGAGGAGGAGGAGGGGGAGGAGGAGGGGAGGAGAGGAGGAGGGAGGAGGAGGAGGAGGAAAGAGGAGGAGGAGGAGGAGCAGCACAGCAGGAGGAGGAGGGGGGAGGGAAGAGGAGGAGGACGGAGGAGGGGGGACGAGGAGGAGGAGGAGGATGAGAGGAGGGCGATGAGGAGGAGGAGGAGGAGGAGGAGAAGGAGAAGTTGATGAGGACTAGGAGGAAAGCCGAGGAGGAGAGGAGGAGGAGGGAGGAGGAGGGAGGAGGAGGAGGAGGAGGAGGAGGGGGGGGGGGCGGAGGAGGTGGAGGAGGAGGAAGCGGAGGAGGGAAAGGAGGAGGAGGGGGAGGAGGAGGAGGAGGCGCAGGGCGAGGGCCCCCCCGCGCGCCCCCGCAGCCGCCGCACCTGCGCCGCGCGCCCTGCCGCCCCGCGCCGGGCGACACGCTCGAGGTCGTGTGGGGCGTGGACGGTGCGCCGCCTGCCGGCCGCCGCCGATCCTCCTTTTCCTCATCCTCCTCCTGCTCCTCCTCCTCCCTCCTCCCTCCTCCCTCCTTTTCCTCCTCCCTCTCCTCCTCCCTCCTCCCTCCTCCCTCCTCCCTCCTCGTCGTCGCCATCGTCGGCCGTCGTCGCCGCAGCCCGAAGGTCGTCGTCGGCGCCGACCGTCGTCGTCGTCGTCGTCGTCGTCGTCGTCGTCGTCGTCGTCGTCGTCGTCGAGGATCGGAGTCGTCGTCGTCGGCCGCGGCCCGCCGCCGCCCGCCACCGCCGTCATCGTCGGCCGTCGTCGCCGTCGTCGTCGTCGGTCGCCGTCGTTCTCGGTTGCCGGTCGAGGGTCGAGGGTCGAGGACGGATCATCGAGGGGGAGAGGATGCCTCGAAGAATTGCAGCTGAGCCACTCCCCGAGGGCGGCCCGGCGGGACGTCGTCGTTGATCGAGCATCGAGGGTCGAGGTGTTCAGACGTTTACGGCGCTTTCGTGGGGCCCCCAAGCAGTTTCGTGGGACCTCCCGAGACTTGTGGCGACCTTTGGAGGCCTCCAGACGACGTCGGTCAGCGTCGTCGTCGTGCTCACGGTGGTCGCCGTCGTTGCCGTCGCCATCGTTGCCCTCGTTGGCGTCGCCGTGGTCGTCGCTTTTTTCGTCGTCATCGTCTCCGTCGTCGGCCTTGTCGTCATCATCGTCGTTGTGATCGTTGTCATCGTCGTTGCCGTCGTTATTTTCGTCGTTGTCGCCGCTGGCGTTGTTGTCGTCGTCGTCGGCGTCGTTATAGTCGTCGTCGTTTTCACCGTCGGCCGCCTCCTCCTTCAGCGTCCTGCATCTCACCTTTTTTGTCCCTTCCTTCTCCGCGTCATCACTCCTCCCTTTCTTGTGCATCCTACTTGTCTCATTCCTGATCCATCCCCACTGTTATTCCCCCCCTCAACGCCGATCCTCTTGCCTTTCGACTCGCCGTTGCCGTCTGCTGCTCGTCTGCAGGCTTTCCCGATCATGCGCAGGCGTGGCTTCGACTGCCCGCAACGCGTTGCCGGGCACATCGGCATGCCTCGCCTTTCGGCGGCGCGCCGAGGGGGAAAGAAGAGGGGCTGGGCCTTCTCAGAAGGCTCGGAAGGCCCCCAAGCCTTCTCGTAAGTCGGGCATGTCCCTCTCTACAGGAGGAATATTCAAAAATAGTCCAACCATCGTCTGGGTACCATGTCATTTGACTATGTTTCACCATTGTTGAGTTAAAACAACTATTATGGTTTTCGTCCAGAATCCGCCTTTAGGATGACATGCCCGACCTAAGCCTTTTCCTCTGTGGCTCCGGAGGCCTTCCGAGAAGCCCCCCCCAGGCGACGCTAACTGCGATGTTGTTGAACGGCGATGTTGGGAACCAACTTGTAGGACATCACGATCCACACCTTCCTGCACATCCGATCTGCAAATGTATCGAAGTTGTGGGAAAGCACGAGCCGCGCGTTCCCACAGCACCGACACCTACATCGCCGTTACAGTCAACCAGGATAGTAAGGATGGGCAGCCTTCCCAAGGTTTTCTTGCATAATTGCCTCCTCGGTGCATCCTTGGCCACTTTCGTTGGCCGCGCCCCGCTCGAAAAGCTTCGAAATGGGCGTCCAAGGCCCTTGCAGCCTTATCGCGCATCCTTACTAAACTTGTTGACTGTAGGAAAGCACGAGCTGCGCGTTCTCACAGCACCGAAACCTACATCGCCGCTACCTACATCGCCGTCAGCGTGTCTGCGGCCCCCGCCTTTTGAGAAGGGCCTGCCCACTCGCTTTTCCTCCCCCCCCTCGGCGCGCCGCCGAGCCTTTGGCGAGAGGCCACCTGCGCTGAGCAGTGACGCGAGGAGGAGGAGGAGGAGGAGGAGGAGGAGGAGGAGGAGGAGGAGGAGGAGGCGGGGGAGGAGGAGGAGAAGGGAGGAGGAGGAGGAGGCGGAGGAGGAGGGAGGAGGCGGAGGAGGAGGGAGGGAGGAGGAGGGAGGAGGAGAAGGGGGGAGGAGGAGGAGGGAGGAGGAGGAGGGAGGAGGAGAAGGATGCGGAGGACGAGGAGAAGCGAGGAGGAGGCGGAGGGGGGGGAGGGGAAAGGAGAAGCGAGGAGAGGAGGAGGGGGAGGAGAGAGGGAGGGGGGGAGGGAGGGAGGGAGTGAGGGAGGGGAGGGGAGGGGAGGGGAGGCAAGCTAGGCGCGCTCGCGTCATATCTGACGTCCTACCCCTCCCTCCCATCCCTTACCATGGCGTAGATCTCCTTCTATTCGCACAGTCGGATGTTGAGCAGGGCAATCATCGCGAGAGGGTGCGCGATGCAGCGTAGAGCACGGCATGACATGGCGTCGAAGAGCACGGCAGAGTGTCACAGCATGGCGTAGCATTGCGTTGTGAAGCATTGCATCACAAAGCATTGCAACACAGAGCATGGCATCGCACAGCGGCGCAGAGCAGAACGCCGCACAGCCATTCATGGCAGGGCAGTGGGTTCCTTGGAGGGTAAGCGGATAGTCTTCGAAGGGTCGGGGCCCGTCTGGAGTCGCGGCTCCATGGTTAGCTCCCTGGGCTCCGCGACAAGCTCCCCACAAGGCGGGGCTGATGGAGAGCACCCGCTGGCTCTGCTTGCAACACCGCCTGCTGAAAGCAGAAACGGGGCTCCAGCTCGATATTTCCTCCAAGCGCCGCCGCCCCGAAGTGAGGGGTGCTGTCTGCGGCCCAAAAACTTAACGAATCGGCACCGGATGTGTAACCACTTTCCGGGGGAATCTCCTTTGGATTTGGGGCTTATTTGGAAGGACCGAAAACGCCCGCGCTGCAGCGGGAGCGCGTTTTCGAACAACCAGAGGCACGGAAATGGGGCCAGCGCTGCAGCGGAAGCAACAATTTGAAGAACCGATCAAATCGGATCGCCAAAAACATAAATGAAAACCAGGAAAAGAGGCCAGCGCTGCAATTGGAGCACGAGTCGGAACGAGCGGAAGCGCGAAAATGAGGCCAGCGCTACAGCGGGAGCACGTTTCGGAACCAGCGGAAGGCCGAAAATGAGGCCAGCGCATCAGCAAGAGCAACATTTTGAAACAAATACAGCGAAAACCCGTTCCCCGGGAATCTTGTGTGTAACAAACCAGTACGCCCAGGGGTGCCGAATATTTTCCAGACGTCATCAGGGGTGTAAGGAGGGTAGTTTTCATAGTGTGTGATTGTGCAGGGGAGAGGAGGGGAGGGGACTTGACGGGAGGGGAGGGAGGGAGGGAGGGAGAGAGGGAGGGAGGAGGAGGAAGGGGGGGAAGACAAGCTAGGTGCACTCACATCACACACACATATGACGTTCTACCCCAACTCCCGGGAATCCAATGTGTAAAAAACCCGTACGCGGAGGGGTGCCGAATATTGCCCTGACGCCACCAAGGGAGAAAGGAGAGTAATATTCATATTGTGTAATTGTGATGGGGAGGGGAGGGTCTCTGAGGGGCGGGGCGGGGGCGGGGAGGGGAGGGAGGGAGTGAGGGAAGGAAGGAGGGAGGGAGGGAGGGAGGGGGAGGAGGAGGAGGAGGGGGAGGAGGAGGGGGAGGAGGAGGAGGAGTTCCGTATCCATTTTAGCTCAAGCCGCCCACCAGCGGGCGAAACCCACGTTGTTCAAGCCAGCTTGGCATGTGCAAGAGTTTCGCTGCAGTGGAGGATGACTACGGGAGGCTCCCCAGCGCGGACTGGATGTGGGCCAGAGCGCGGCAAAGCGTGGGCGCGTCGCTCTGCTGCCGCGTTGTCTCGTCGTCTCCGCCGAGAGCGGGCTGCGGGTATGGACAGCAGACGCGCCTTTGATGCCGCCGACGGAGCTCTTCTTCAGATGGAGGTCCCGCTTGAGGTCGAGGAGGAGCTCGAGCAGAGGATGGTTGCGCTGGGGAAGGCACTCCTCCTGCACTGGAGGGCTGATGGCGTTCTTGGGGCGCACCGACACGGGTTCGGTGACGCTCTTCGTGCTCTGCATGAATTTTTTGACCTGTCAGAGGAGAGCCTCGACACTTTCAAGCATATCAGGAAGCAAGGCGATATGCCGACGCCGATGTCTACGCGGCCGTGGAGGAGCAGCGGCGGGCCTGGCTGGACATCCGTTGTGCTGCTCAGCCGTTTGTGCAGCTGTGCGATCGTGTCGATTGTGCCCTGGGCGCCCAAGAGCCTGAGGTCGGACTACGCGATGGTGAGCACCCTGTACCTTCCCCGTTCAGGTTCGTTTGGGGCTCGGCGCGCGAGGACGGCATGAGCTCCACGTCCAAGTCCGATCGTGTCACGACGAGAGTGAAGTATAGGAAAGGGAAGAGGTCGGCGACTTCTTCGATGAGGGCGGGAGCCCATGAGGAATGCAAGCAGTCTTGAGCCGTCTTCCCATGTTGCCATCCCTCTCGCTCGTGTGGTGGCCGTTCTCATGTCTGCTTGTGCACTGTTCTTTCTTCTTTGTCCTATCTCATTGCAGGCTTTGCTAGCGGTGACGGTTGCTAATGAGACAACAGGACGAGGATTCCAGCGATTCCAGCATTCGGGGGATTCACGAGTGCAAGCTCGGGCCCACGGGATCAATACAGTCAGGGAGCGGGGAAGGCCATGCCATACTTGGGGGGCTTGCCTTCAGCCAGCCGCTCAAGATTGCGCCTGCCAGTGGCGGACAGCTTCCGTCTGCCTGTCTCCGGAGACGCGGGTGGGCAAGGCTTGGCCAACTTCTGAACAGTGTTGGCAGCAAAGCACCCGCAGCAACGACAGTACAATATACCTTTGAATTCAGCCAGGACGTGCGTCGGGTGCGCACGCGAGAAACATGGATGTCCGTTTGGGTTGCCCTGGGACGCGGGGCCAGGGGAAGTCGAAGGGCCCAACCTGCCAGACGACGAGGACCCCAACACCAGCGCTCCAGGACACGGACCAGGCCAGAATTTGGCCAGCACCCCTCGGACAGCAGGGAGTCTACAGAGACACCGTGAGCACTTAAAGGATCCAGCCACTTTAAATACATCATGGCCCTGCTCACGCAATCTCGCTCTGCGGAGGTTGCTCGAACAGGGCCCTCGCTCTTTGTGGTGTTCCCTACCTAGACGATCCTCGCGCGCCCTCGGGCACGTGAGCGAAACGCGCCTGGAGACAGCGAGGAGTCGTTTAACAACACGTAAACAATTTTCATCTACATTAGAAATTTCCCTTACCTTCTCAGCAGGGAGGGCCCCCCACGTGGCAGCTTCCCCCGCAAAGTAATCGGCAACGCCATTGGCGACTAATCCCTGGGGGGTCAGGCGGTGGGCGGAAACCTGCTTGAAGGTGGAGTGGCTCTTGCACCAGTGGACTTCCAGCCGGCCATCTCTGTCGCCAAGTTGGTCCCAGACCTGCTGCCACAGGTCCAGCATGCACGAGTGATCTACTTCAACGTCCTTCCGAGCAAACGCGCGCGCAATCGGCAGGAAGTCGGTGTGCAGCACCGCATCACCGACAACCATTTGCAACGGCTTGATCACTGCATGCAGTTCCGCTCGGGGAGAGCTTTGCTCGGCACCAGGGGGGGTTCCACACAACACGCCAGCCACCTGGAGGGTCCCTGGATGGAGGTGAACAACAGACCACCCGCATCTCCTCAACCTCCAATCCTTCGTATGATCTCCTCCAGAAGCGTCGCTCCCAAAAATCCCCCCATGAATCAGAACACCTTCACGAAGAGCCTCATGAAAAGATCCCCAGGCCCAAACTTTAGTTTCCACGGGAGGCAACACTCCGACCGTCCAGCCTATGGGAACCAGCCCACGAGTCCAGAAACACTCCGACTCAGGCACGCCATCGAGGGAATCTTGATACATATGGTTAGTGAGGTGTATGTGGACATCATGAATGTTCGCATTATCTTGACAGCCCCAGTGTCTGTGCCACGGTGTTTCCTGGCGAACTCCACAACGAGGGCAGACACCATTGCTGAGATAGCCACTGTCCTTGAGGCGCTGCTCAGGCCACTGGCCGCCAGAGGCGAGGTGATTCAATATAGCAACGCCGTCGAAATCGCCTTGCCGATAAAGCGATTTCCGCAGCTTTCGCAATACAGTAAAATCAACACCTTCATGCAGACCCTGCCCCCCGTAAGCCTCAGAGGCTTGGACCCAAAGCATACGGCCCACTTGTTTTTCAACCGTCTTCCACAAAAAATACAGAAACTCACGTCGATCAACATGGAGGGTGACATCAGGGAATCTCCACGTGCAGGGCTCCAGTGGGTTCCCATTGAGCTCCAAGATACACATGGTGACAGACGCGGTCGGGCCCCGCACATGACGCCACCGGTGAACTGGTGGAACACTTCGCAGCTTAGCTAACAGTTTGGGCCATACTTTGTTCACGCTACAGATCTGGCTAGGGTCAAGGGCCCTGTAAGTTCGGCTCCATTCCAAAAGATGTTCATAGCGTATCTTATACGCTGGGTCATCGGACGTAGCATGATCAAGAGCAAGGAGGGTAGTGGTACAACAGCCTGCATGCCATCGTCCTGTCGCTTTAGCCGCCTGGGCACGAAGTGAACGCATGCGCGAGGGCGGAGTGCCAAGGACTTGATGGCTCCATGTGCCAACTGCAACCACACCTGGTTTGAACAACTTGCGAGCACGACGATTAACATGGGCCAGGAACGTGAGCCTCTTACTGCGAAGCCCAGCCTCTTCCTTGCGCTGTGTCATTTTCCACATCGTCCTTCTCCTCCCAGCCGTGGTCCCGACTCCCAAATCCTTCACAGAATCAACAACTTTAAGCGGAACGTTCAGCTCATCACAGAGAGCCTGAAAAGGCCGACCAACTTGCCGAGAAGAGGCGACGACGCGCGACTTCGACGAGATCTTACACCCACGACGTTTCAATACATCACAAAGTTCTCGCGCAGCCGGCACCAGTTTAGCAATGATGTCCTGCACGGAGCCCTGGATGCACTGGGTAAGGTCGTCCACATACGCCGAAATCGGAACTCGAGGGACACGGCAATGTGCCGCCTCCAAGATGTCATAGAGATAACATTTGATCCATGGCAGGGACTGGGAACATCCAGCTAAAATGGACTGGCCTGCCTGCATAACCCCCGACACCAGGGGCTGGACCTCGAGGAGCCTGGGGGAAGTGTGGATCAGGAGGCCCAGGTAGAGGAGCAGGGAGGAGTAGTCGACAGCCTGAGCCAAGCCGATGAGCTTACTTGGGTCGATGGTGTCAAAAAACTTCTCCATATCCCAGTGCCCGGAAACCGAAAAGACCCCCTCCTCCCGAGCACACTCGTGCAAAACCTCACGGAGCATGGCGGCACGCAAGGCCGACGATTTCTTCACAGCCGCATCCCAGAAGGCGACGTGGGAATCGGTCCAGTCCTGGATTTTGTCCCCGCGTATGCGGGTGTACAACCGGTAGAGGGTGGGGCACTTAGTGATGGGTCTTTCAGACGTCGCCGTTTTGGGCAGGAGGGCGACCAGACAGAGATACACCTGCTGGGGGAACTCAAGGGCATACTCAATGCCATTAAAAATGGTGGCCAAGTGATCCAGGGCTTCACCAGGAAGCCGCATCAAATCACGAGGGGACCACCCGTCCACGCCAAGGGCCGTGTCGGCCGAGAAACACTTACAAGCCGAGAGCACATCTTGGCCCTCAATGCCGCGAGCCTCAAGCGCCTCCAGCTCAGCAACAGGCCGGAGGCGCTGCATAGCGTACTCAAGATCACCGACCTGCCCACTCGTCGGCGTCCACCAGGACGCCCAAAACTGCTCGCGATAACTCATCAGCTCTTGGGGGGTTTGGGCAACAAAAGTGGGAGTAAAAAACATCTCAACCTCCTTTTTGGCGTCAGACCGTAACCAACGGTGCACCACTTTCGCTCCCCCCGCGAGTCCCTTAGAGAGCCAGGTCTGGATACCGAGGCGATTAGCTTTCCGAGCCGCAGTCCACGCGCGACGAAGGACGGGGACGAGAGCTCCTTGGATGACCTCAAGCTTCCGAGGGTCACCTGGGATATCTTGCAACCACCCTGTCCAGACAGCAGCTTGCCGTGCATGGGCAAGGCCTTCAAGGTGTAGACCCACCTCATCACCGCGCGCTCGGAGGAGAGTCCTGAGAGCGGTGACCTGGGTGGTGCCTCCTCTCTTCAAGGCGACAGCAAAATCGTACAGGCGGGGCGATATCAGCGTCCAAAAAGCCAGGCAGGGGTGGGAAAAACCTTGTTTCATCACTCCTCGTTTGGGAAGGGTCCGCTCCTGCACAACTACTGCTCTGCCCCTGCGCCCCCCCGGCGACGGCCAGGTGTGGAGGGGGCGGGAGCAAAACAGCATTTCCGCAGCAGTAGACCACTTTTGATAGGCTTCCGAGAGTCCTTGCGAGTGTCGCGGCCAGTGAAACTCGAGAAAAGCTCCACGGACTTCGCGAGGTATCTCCACAACTTGGTCACCGGCACGGTGGACAAAATCACTCCAACGCTGATCAGGCCCAGGGTGGGCCCCGATTGGGATTGGTCGATCTCGTTTCATCACGGTGTCGCGGAGAACATCGAGCGACATCTGCACATGCAAGCAGGCGTGTGTCTTAAAAGCGGAGCTCCAATCCGCATCAATCGTAAGGTATGGGCGGATGTCCCGCGAAACGACAGCATAATCGATCAGGCGGCCAGCGCCTATGTCACAGGTGAAGTCAGTATTGCGGGGGTCCACCGTGACGCCGGAGACAACCTCACAGAAACCACACTGGTGCAACTCGAGGGGCTCCATGTTGAAATCTCCCAAGAGGATCCACGGGCACTCAAGCATCCCCAGGAACTCAACCACTTCATGGAGACGGTCGAGATTTATACCGGAAGCTCCAATCCCAGAGACCAGATAGATAATTCCCAGAGCGAGCGTACAATGCTGCGTCTTCATTTCCAGGAAAAACCAACTCTGCCCCTGGCCCACGTTCTCGACCCCAGCGGGGAGACTACGTAGGAATTTCTTACAGTAGACCGCCTTCTGCACGACAGCGCCGACACCACCATGCCATCCTCCGCCAGGCGAGGGAAGGGCTGCTTGGAAGTGCGGGCGCCATCCCATAGATGAGCAGTCTCTCTTGGCGGCCTGTAGCTTGTCGGGTCCCTGATGGTGCTCGGCAAAGAGGTAAACGTCAACGTCCTCGACAGCTCTGGCAAGTTCAGACTTGGCCAGTTCAGACCAGCTGGAAACGTTGCAGAACTTGACATCGATCGTCGAGCTCACGTCGACCCTCTGCCATCGCTGCCCCAGGGACTCGTCAAACCAACGACGCGCCTTGCACAACTTGGGGGGCTGCCAAGTGGGCAAAAGCGTTGACCCACATATCGTTAGCATAAGTAGCCACCTTGATCTTCTTATGCGCTTGCGCAGGGATTTTTTTGACCAGGAGGGTCTCCAACCTCTCGAGGTCCTCAGGCTTACATTCCTCCGCAGACCGCTTGCGAAGCTCAGAAAGCTCCTGCCGATCGGTTTCACCAAGAAGATCGTCATCAGCATCGACAGGAACAGCCTTATGTTCACCACCATCCTCGCCACCCGCGCCGCCCATAGCAGCATCTGCACCCTCATCAGCGCCAGCCACTCCAGGAGCAGACGACGCAGACGCCGAGGGGCCAGGAGTGACCGAACTGAGGACGTTGTGAGCGGCAAGCTGGGCGGCGCGCAAGTTGCACCACTCGCTGAAAGGGACCTTGGTGTTGTCAGCAAGCTTCCGGAGGTCTTCATCTCCAAGGGTATGAAGTTTGCCAAGTACTTCGCGGGCTTCTTCAGGCGCAGGGCCCGCTCCAGAAACGCCATGAGCGCCTCCAGGTTCTCCACCAGGTGGGCCCTCTGCACCAGCGGAGGGGGGCCGCGCAGCAGCTTGAGCGGCCGCCGCAGCCTCCATCTTTTGCTTTTTGAACGCGGCCTCATCGAACCTGTCCTTCTTTTCCTTGGCGACGGTATGGGCAGACTGGGCTTCCTCAAGGTGCGAGGAAGCTTCGGCAAAGGCAGCCTCAGCCTGCTTGACCTTCTCACGGGCCTCGAGCAAAGCCTCTTGACGCTCAGAGCGACTCTGCCAGGCCAAGCGCTCAGCCTTGGCAGCCTCCTCCACGCCCTTCGCCAAGGCAGTCCGCTCTCCAGCCACCGCTGCGCCCAGTTGCGCATCGGACGGGACGTTCGGCGGTGGTGGAGGCGGCAGGTGGTTAGCGAGCACATCTCGTAAGCCAGGAAATTGAGCGACTGCAGCACTCGCTTGTCCTGACAGATCGAGGGGCACCTGTGAGCCGACCGCCGCACTCGACTCACCCGTAGCCTGATTGTCCATGAAATACGATCCGCCGCACCGGCTGCACGCAGCGTGACCATGGTAGAGGTACTCCCAGTGCCCGCACTTGCTGCAGACAGCGTAGGATGAGGCATCACCATCACGGCGACGCTTGTGGCCACGGCGACCAGCATCACGGCGCTGCTGATCACCTTGCGCGCGCCAGGGAGGGGGGCGCTCAGAAGTCCACGTCCACGGCATGGCATGCACGCTCCGCCAGGAGCTCACAGCGTGGAAGGGGGTACCGAGCACCAAGTGCTCTGACGGGCCCGGTATTAGGGCTATACCATGCAGGCACGAGGGCGCGGAAGCCCTCACGTGCAAAGCTCTTGAGCCAAAATGGCTACGGGAGACAACAGGAGGAGGAAGAGGAGGAGGAGGAGGAGGAGGAGGAGGAGGCAGCGTCCTGCCCTGGGGAGCCTGTCTCAGAGAGGCGGAGGCCTCCCTTGCGCGGCCTCGCGGCCCCCGGCGCGCACGGCGTTGCACTGGAGTTGTTCACGGTGCCCGTCGAGACGCCGAGGATGGGCCGTGCACCGAGCGCGGCCCATTGTCGCAGGCCTTGGGAACCAGAATATGAACACCGTCGCCGAGATCGGGATCTTGGTCCTTCGGTGGAGGCAGAACGCCGATATTGATCTTGGTGTCAACCTCTATAGAAGAAGAACAAATTCACATAGACATAAGCTTTTGCGCTCCGCGCCGACTTTTTGGATCCGCGCCTGGGCCCCCCGGCGGCGCCTCTGGCGCCGCCCCTGGCGCGTTTCGCGCGCAAGGGGTGGGGGGTCCGGCGCGGATCCGAGAAGTCCGCGCGGAGCGCCACAAATCTATGTTTGTTTCCTATTTCTACCAAGGTCGACACCAACACCAGTATCGGCCTTCTGCCTCCACCGAGGGACCAAGATCCCGATCTCGGCGATGATGGTAATATGCTGGCTTCCAGGGCGACCGAAATATTACCACCAGCACCGAAATCTAGGATATTCCTCCTCTTGGCGCCTTTCGGCGCCCCGCCGACTCCTTCCCTCGGACTGCTGATGAGCAAGATGATGGTCCGACCCTGGTCTGGCACAAGACGCCCGAGACCGACCCTGACGGAGCGCTTGTCAACAACAGAGTGTGGGGGCCCCTTATTGTTGATGGCTCGTGTTCCCGTCATACTGTCAAGGAGTTGTCTAGGGCTGGCTCCTCAGTCTGCATGGTTGACGAGTCGGGAGATATTGTGGCTGAGCTTAGGGCCCCTGTTTGGGCCCCCTATCCCCAGACTCCTCAGAGTGCTGCATTCAGTGCTGTCACCTGGGCCAATGTTCTGGCGACCCATCCTGTTGAATGCCATGTGTATTCTGATTGTAGTAATGTGGTCCAGACTGCGGCGCTCGCCAAGCAGCTTCAGCTCTCGCCTAAGCGTATGTATGCTGGGGCCTTTCTTCAGGCGCACGGACAGGTCTCGGGGATGGCAGCCTGTTCCAAGGTGGCTGCCCACCTCGATTTGGATGCTCCTGGGATTTCAGCCGAGGAGCGTTGGCGCCGTCTCGGCAACCACCATGCGGATGTGGGGGCTAAGTTAGCGGTCCGCCTCCACCCCACGGATGATACTCTCCTGCAGGAGGCCGACCACCTTGTGGCTTTAGCGAGAGCCACCTTGAAGGTTGCGGTGCATGTGCTCCCTTTATGGCCTCCTGTGGAGCTACACGGGGTCAGCAGACCCCCCGGGGTTAAGAACCCGAAGAAGGAGGTGCCAGGGCACGACTGGAGGTCGTGGGGCGGAATCTGGAGGTGCGCTCACTGTTTGGGGGGGTCCGTTCCTTTTCGAAGGCAGCTCCAGGTTCCTGCTCTAGGTCCTCTTTAGTCCACGCAGACCCCCAGGACGCATTAGGCCATCGGACGGTGGCTTTTCCGTGTTCTGACAATTCTGTGCTCTTTATTTGTCTTAGATGTAGATGCCTCACGTGTGGAGGGCATATTCGAGGACTCAGTAAACAGTTTGTTTCGGTCCCTTCGCGTGCGTGCAAGCAGGGTTGGGATTATTTGTGCAAAGGCCTCCACCCCAGGTATCAGCTGAGGATTTCTGGCGCTTCGGTGGACACGGAAGGCCTGATTCAGTGTTTCAACTCTGAGGCTGCACTTGCTGCCTTTGCTGATGGTGCCCCTGAGGTGCCTGTGCAGGAGGCGCGGCAGGGACCCTTACAGTCACCACAACACCCCCCTTCTTTCTTGGCGAGACGCCGCCAGGATGAGTCGGATAGTTCAGATTGATTTACTGTGGCGCAGGGCGGCCCATCCATTGTCTTTGCTTGCGCGGCCCGGTGCGACTGACCCTTTTGGCAGGCATCCGTGCTAAACCCCACATCTGGGGCGAGATTGAGGTCGTCCTGGCGCTGTTTGCACCAGGGGCTTCGGGCCTCGTCGTCCTTGTGTGGGTGGTCGTGTTTTCCCAGTGGCGAGGGTTCGCCGTCTCGTTTCTTTTCAGCACGGCCCGATGCGACTGGCCCTTTTGGCAGGCATCCGTGCTTTACCCCACTTCTGGGTCGTGTCCGTCTGTCGTCCTGGCGCTTGCTGCACCAGGGATTGCGGGCTCGTCGTCCTTTTGTGGGTGGTCGAATATTCTTCTTTGTTTTGGTTGTGTGCGGTTCGTTGTGCGTGCGTCCGTCGTGCACGCGTGTCAGGCACCCCAATCCTGGGGGAAGGTGCATGCACACCTAGGGCGCGCTTCTTCACATCCGAGCAAGGGGGTATCTTTATCCTGACAGTGGCTCGTCTGATGTTGCTGTGGCCTGGAGCTTTGGTTCCTGGCCCCAACATTTTTTTTGGTAGGCGTTGGGCACGCGTCTTCGTGCGAGTGTACGTTGCTCGTCCCTCCGTCTTGCCCTCCACCTCTTGGGGCCATCGTGGCTCTTGTGGAAGGGCGCTGTCTCGTCCGCAGCCCCTCTTGTTCAGCCGAGGGCGTCGGTACGAGAGAGCTTTCCAGTTGCAGTGCCTCTGCTGTTGGATGCTTTTGCGCTTACAGCTCGGTGCCCTCCTGCGGCCCAGTGTGCCTGCCCCCTCTCTTAGAGATGTTGTGGCAGGTGCGCTTCGAGCCTGGGCGCGTGGACGCAGAGGTTTCGGCCTCTCGTCGTGCTGTTTCTTTTGCGCGGTGACTCAGGCGTTTGCCTTGGTCAAGGTGCCAGCATCCCCCTCCGCTGTTGGCTCGTTTCCTTGGTCAGTCCAAGGTTTTGGAGGCGTGGCGTGGATGTCAAAAAAAACCCTGTGTGGGTGTTGGTGCCCATATCCTGGCCTCCAACACTGCTCGCAAACGTCCGAACAAAAACGCGTGGGGTGCTAAAAAAAGGCCTTGCGTTCGAAGATCGGGGGAGGTGACATCTCTTCCACCGCGGAGGGCGGCGGAGGATTGGCGGAAGTAAAACGAGACCGCCCTCCGCGGTGGAAGTGAAAGATGCTCCCCTAAGAGATGAAAGCGTTTTTGGGATTCAGGGTTTCCGAAATCGCCAACATACGGCAGGTTCGTGTCGTGTCGACTGGCGGCGACCCCGACGCCGGCGCTCAACGTTGACGGCCGCCGGCGACGCAGAATCGGTCGACGTTGACTGATCAGACGTTTCGGAGACGGCCGGTCGTTCAAGGATGAACGATCCCCGCGGTGTCCCGAACCAACGCCGAAGTCAGCACGACACGAACTTGCCGTGCTCGCAAAGTGCCTACTCGCAAACGTCCGAAAACACAGAGTTGCTTCGACGTCATGGATCGTGCACTCCCCGCGGCGGATCCAGGCCGCTTGCGAGCAGCTGCTCTGCGAGCAGTTGAACGCGCTTGTCTAGCCGTGGACAGGCTGGCCCCGACCTGAAAGGAACTTCCGCAGGCTTTCCGAAGACACCTGGAGAAGGCCGCAGGAGGACGAGGAAGAGGAGGAGGAGGAGGAGGCGGAGGCGGGGGCGGAGGAGGAGGAGGAGCAGGAGGAGGAGGAGGAGGAGGAGGAGGAGGAGGGAGGAGGGGGAAGAGGAGGAGGAGAATGAGGAGGAGGAGGAGGAGCAGGAGGAGGAGGGCGAGGAGGAGGAGGAGGAGGAGGAGGCGGAGGAGGCGGAGGAGGAGGAAGAGGATATTCCAGGGATATTCCAGAGGAGGGACGTCGAAGGTCCCGCATTGGCTCGCATTACTGCTGGAATCGGCATTGCACCGCATCTTTCACAGCTTCCGGAGGCCCCGACGGGTGGGGGTACCTGCCCGACAAAATTCGTGCCAGATTATGTTTCCCCTTGGGGGTGAGCTTGCAAACTTTCAGAAGCTGTCGGGGGTCGGTGGTGCAACTAAAACCACAGGTGCTACAGAAGGTAAGACAGTACTTACTCCAGTACTGCAGAGTATGAGACGGGTGGAGCACTTTGCCTCCTATGTCACACCTCCCTCGGATCGGTTCGAATTCCTTAAAGCCTCTCGGTCCGCAGGGAGTCTCGCACGCTTGGAAAATCGAATCCTGATTCGAAAAACTCGAACACTTAGAGCAATAGAACTTCGCACCCACACGACACCACCGATGCTCTGAGGCCCTAAGCACTCTAGCCAACCTCGGGAGCGGTTTTTGAAGCTCAGCCGTCGGGCGCTCCGCGGTCCACGGGTCCGCAACCATTGACATTCCCAGGGCCCTTCGCGCGCGCCGACGAATCAAAAACGCCTCCGCATCCTTACGGTCGGTAGGAGGGTCAGACACAACGAATTCCGACCAAGTTTTTTCTGCCATCGCCCCTGCCAGCGCATCGGCACATTCGTTGCCGAAGGACAGGAACGACTGATCACCGTGGCGTGTGACCTCCTCTTGGTGGGAGGCCACCCATTTGAGTACTACGTCCTCGGGCGCTCTGGCTCGAAGCGCTGTGGCTATCCTGGCCCAAAGGTCTGCATTACACCCCCTCTCCAGGGCCTCAAAACCGAACGTACGACCTTTGGCCCAAGACTTCAACAAGGGCTGATGATCGGTCACGGAACACAGTCGGCCTGGGATTTCCTCGACCGCAATCGCGAACGCGGTGATCTCCGCGCGAGGAACACTCTGGCGCTTCCCAGGGAGGGTGACGCTGAAACCCCCGACCGACTTCCAGACCTGGCCATCTGGGGCCAGCGCTACTACTCCAGAACCCACCCGTCGACGCCGAGGGTCATCAGAGAACCTCCCACCCGAACCGTCCCCGAACGCGGTAGCGAAACCTTCGGCGTCTCTGGGGATGTCCTGAATCGAGCCGTATCGAAACACAAGGGGAGGCCCCTCATAAAAGGTTGGGGCCGTCTTTGCCCGACCAGGGATCCTTCGGAACCAAAAACTTGGCGAACTCTCGTGATTCGCTCTCGCCTGGGGAACCAACGCATCAGATTTCGTGAAATCAGGTTGGCCATCGTTGGCCTCGCATTCCCAGATTCGGTGAAACAAACTCTCAGGCGCCTGTTGACACCTCGGGCAGACCCCGCCTGATACAACCTCTCACGAGTCCACTGGCCCCCAGTCGTAACGACCACGTTCAGCGCTCAGTCGTCGGAGCCGTCGTCATCCCTGAGCCTGCGCAGCTCCCTGGACACCTGGTACGTGTCCGCACCGTCGCACAGGTCACTGCCGTTCTCATGCCTCGAAGCCATACTCCATAGTTGTCTATCGAGTGTGTCCTCTATGTCTTTCAAGATGTCCGTGAAGTCGCTGTGAAAATGATCGTACGCACTGTCTGCGCACGAAGGAATCGTCCATGTTACTGCTGCTGAATCCCATTGCATTGGTGAATGTGGGGCCCAGCCTATGTCCATCAAGGTTGCAATCGTAGCACCAATCGGGCCCCTCACAAGTCGCCATCTGCGTGAACCTGCCAGTAATAGCCGCCTGCGGATGCTGATCCACGCCGTCGCCACACGCGCATACAGTTCAGGGTATTCGCGCCACATATTTAGCCACATGTGAATGTGCTCGAGCCTCAACGACTTAGCTGGATCCTTATTGCCGTAAACCATCGCCAACGACGTCGTCAAGCACCGTCCAGGTCCTGCTCCTACTGAACACTGCGCCGCTTGTCTTCTCAGCTCTGTCATAACGTGTCCAGACACCCCGAACGCTTGATGCGCGTATGTCCCCTGTGGTCGTGAGCCCGCAGTCCATAGAGCCGTCGTAATGCCTCGTAGCTTGGCGTGGCTTCTGATACTCTTGATCGCCCAGGTTCGCTTGGCTGCTTTCTTTCTTCTTTCATTGCTCCAGATTTCGTAATACAAGGGAGGGGGTCTGGACCCTCCAAGACGAGCCATTTCAGACCTCCCCCGTGGGAGAACCCTCCAACACATCGTCCCCAGACCCCCCCAGGCCCTCCAAGATGGCCTGGAAGAGACCCCCCCCCCCCGAAATGAGACCCCCCCTCCCTTTATTACGAAATCTTGAGTAGCTTTGCTGCAAGTCCGACGACGCCCTGCGCTGGTGTCCATGTCCAGATCCACCGCCTCCAGTGCAGGAGTGACTGGAACACCTCGTCGTCGTAAACCAGTCATTACCTCACTCAAACTCCCATTGTCAGAAGCGGCCACTGTCGTCTTATCACTGATAACTAACCCAGCTTGCTGTAGCTGTTCACATACTGTTGCGGCTGCTGCAATCGTCGTGGAAGTTGTTTGCTTCGCCGTACATTCTACTCGGATTACCGTGTCGTCTACAAACGTTCTGAGAAGAATCTGCATGCCGTTCTGCTGATGAGCCTTCTCCATGATTGGCCCTAGGAACGCCTTTGCCATTCGACCTCCATTGAGAGAACCAGCCACGATGCCACGCTGCGCCTGGATTCTGTGAGACACCCAACTGCGATCTTTCAACACTCTAGGCGCCAGGCAGATCTGAAGCTCCAGAAGCAAGACCATGGCAGGGAACCCTTGCGTGAGAGCAGCAGCGCACAACTTTGTGATGTCTAGACTGTCGTATAATTTCTCTATGTCCAATAACACGGTCGCTGATGAAATGTGAAGCTCCCGTGCTGATTCGTCTAAGAGCGTTCGGACCAACGCAGCTTGCAAAGCTGAGGACCCGCGGACCGCTGTGTCCCAGTGCTCGTCCGCCTCGGAGGTCCATTGCAGAGTTGCCGAGCTACGTATCTTCGCCCAGAGCTTGACCAAAAACGGTAACAGTCCCAATACTCTATCTCCTCCTCTTGGCTTTGGGGCGATCGCACCGATGACGAGGTTGACCTGCGGGGGCCACATACCTCTCTCCTCTATCTCATTGAGCAAACGCCCCAATTGTTGAACGCCTGCTCGTGGTAGTCGCTGAACCTCCACTGGCCCCATTACGTCTGTGCCCTTCGATTTCTTCGCACTCATGCTGGCAGTCGCCTCGTAGATCTGCTCTGTCGTGATCAGCTCGCGGTCCTGCTGCAAGGCCCTCTGCCGCACGTATCGCAGCCCGTAGTCTATTTTGTCGGCATTGAAGTTGTCGCTGCTCCATATCTTCTGCTACTTGTCCGCTCGGTGGTCCATCATCTCCGTGGGTGAGGCGAAAACGCGGCCCGTGCCAATGATCTCGTCGGGCTTGTCAAGCACACCTCGCGTATACCTGTGGATTACTCCTGGTGTAGTCTTCCACCTGCGAATCACCCACTGCTGGAAACTCTTATTCGCCTTCGATAGGGATCTGCCAATCACCCTGTTGAGAAACTGATTTGTCAAAGGAGGAGGAGGAGGCGGAGGAGGCGGAGGAGGAGGAGGAGGAGAGCGAGTAGGAGGAAAAGTTGGAGGAGGAGGAGGAGGAGGAGCAGGAGGAGGAGGAGGGCGGAGGAGGAGGCGGAGGAGGAGGAGGAGGAGGAGGAGGAGTGGAGAGGCGCACCCCGGACCTCGATCCTCCACAGGTTTTTTGCCTCCACCACGGGGTGGGGCGCTCAGGCGTCCGCGGTTTTAGGCCGCGGGCCCCACGACCTCTTGGCGGTGGTCGGCGTCGAGGTCGTCTTGGTCCTCCTCCCCCTCCTCCTCCTCGTCCTCCTCCTCCTCCTCCTCCGACCTCGGGTGGAGGCCTCCGCCCCCGTCCGAGATCCGTGCCCTTCGGCTCTGCACGTGCAGAGTCCGGCCAGCAGATGCTGCGAGCACCACTGCTCGGCGAGGAAGCAGCTGCTCTGGGCTTCCTTGAGTCGGGGGCGGCAAAGAGGGGGGGTGATGACTAGGGGGGGGGGATATCATGGCGTGGGCCATGATTTTTCCCCAGATTTCATGGCGGCTCGTCTTATTTCAATACGTCCCCGGCCCCCCCCTGGGCCGCGCACATGCCGCCGGCCATGATTTGTACCCCCCCCTCTTGGACGCCCCCCTCTTTGCCGCCCCCGATAGATGGGGTCGGAGGAGATGGGTCAAAGGATCGCGCCGCATCGCCGATACATCGCCGATGCGGCTCGATGTGGCGCCCGATTTGCTTCACGTCGACGGCGCCGATGTATCGCCCACGTCGATGACGCATCGCCGATGCATCGCCGTTTTATCGGCGATGCGGCGCGATCCTCCGATCCCACCTACTCCGTCCCCATCTAGGAGGCCTCTAACTACATAAGGAGACACTTTCGAGGGTCGGCGCGGACCTCTTGCTGCGCTGCGCGAGTCACGCTCCGCATGCCTGCTGCTTTCACGGCAGACACCGACCTGGGACGACGGGAACAGCATAAACCCACAAAGTCTGAGGTCTGGGCGGGTTTATTGGATCGGCACCGGGACTCCCCTGGCGGCGCCTCCGGCACTGCCCTCGGCGCGCTCTGCGCGCCATGGAGGAGGGTCCGGCCGTGATCCGAGACATCAGACATCCACGCAGGTTTTCGAAATTTCATTCGGTTATGTCTTTCGTGCCTTGTCTTTTCTTTCGTTTCCAGGTCAGCTCAATCCCTCCATCCTCGTGCTCTTAGTTCCCAGGCCCCTGCAAACGAGGCGTTTGTAAATGGGGCGGTAGCTCAGGGGGCTCTTCAAGCGAGAACGGGGTGACAGAGCATTTACCTCGCACTAGTGCGTGATACACCGGGTCGACGAGCACGTCGATACATCGTCATAACTCTGGGCGGGGGTATGTACCTCGCACTTGTACATTGTAAGCTATTTTTCCCAAACGCCATTGGAAACGTACCCTTACGTAGCTACCAGCCCGTTTGCCAACGCCCCGTTTGCAGGGGCGTGGAGTCCTCCCAAGCTCCACCCGTCCGCCGTGGTCGCCGCCACCGCTGCCGCCGTCGGCGCACCCGTGCCTCAGCCTCCGGCGCCCTCCCGCCTCTCCGGGCGACGTGGAGCGCCCTCGCATGGGCGTCCTGGAGCGCGCTGGGAGGGCTGTGGAATCCAGCGTCCAGCCGCGCCGGCTCTCCCAGAGTTCCGAGCTGTCTTCATCCGAGTTTGTGCTCATCCTGCCTTCGTCTGGCCTCTCCCTCGTCCCCGCCCCCCCTCATCCGTCAGGGGCAACATTCGGGGGTGGATAGGCGCAGGGGGGCATGCATACCCTGCCCAGGAACATGCGGCGTCGCTATCGTGGACCTGTCGCCGATCAGTCGACGATGCATCGCCGCTTTCCCAGTCGAGAACTCCCCCACTGAGCCAGTCCCCCCCTTATCGTTTCCCCCCTATCCCCCCCCCTCATCCCCTGATTGTCCATCCCCCCCACCGAGCCAGTCCCCCCCCCCTATTGCCCCCCCCCCCCTCTGCCCTGCCTCAGCCTCAGCGGTGCCTGCCTCCCCCCTCCCCCCTGGTAGTGCCCGCCTGCCTTCCCGCTGCTGCGGCAGAGGCACGTTGTCGATGCTCCACGACGGCACCGTCGTGCTTTCCTTCGGACGGGGCTGGGGCAGCGACGACGACGATGACATTTTTAGCAACGACGCCTCGATGACGATGAAAGCGACGACGACGACGAGGACCTCCACAACGACGTCGACGTCGACGTCGACGGCGGCGGCGACGGCGACGGCGACGGCGACGGCGACGGCGACGGCGACGGCGACGGCGACGGCGACGGCGACGGCGACGGCGACGACGACGACGACGACGACGACGACGACGACGACGACGACGACGACGACGACCGCGACGACGACGACGACGACGACGACGGCGACGGCGACGACGACGACGACGACGGCGGCGACGGCGACGACAACGGCGACGGCGACGACGACGACGACTTCCGTTTGTACCTTGCTGCGCGGGACTGGCAGGTGGGCGCGCAGGTCCTCTCTGCGCTGCTTCCCTCTGGGCCCTTCGGGGACGGTGAGGGCGACTCTAACACAGCCACGGGGGCTCGTTCCTTGATCGGTTGTCCTCTTCCTCGCTTCTCGATCCTCGTCCTCCTCCCGCTCCCCCTGCGCCTCCTCTCGGCAGGCGCCAGGGGGGGGGCCCTCCTCCTCCTCCCCCTTGCCCCTCCTCCTCGGCACTCTGAGTGCGGAACATGTCGCGGTGCCGCCTCTGCGGGTGGGGTCGCCGAGGTTGCATTGCCCCCTTGGTCAAGGGCTCACGTGCGCCAACTTCGGCCTCGCACGCGCATCATTTCCGCTTGCTCCTTCCTGTGCGTGCGACTGCCCCCCGTTGCGTTGCCCATCCCCGAGGCGCCCCGAAGTCAGGGTTCAACACCTCCTCCTCTTTCTGCTCCTCCTCCTCCTCCTTAGCCATTTTGGCTCAAGCCATTTGGCTCAAGGTTCGAACGCCTCCCACGGTCGACAGCAGACCACGGCCGAGCCCCGCGCTTTGCGCTCTCCACGTCTCACATTACTCTTGCTGATCCCGCGGTGGAGGACGATGCGGCTGCTCCCTCGGTCTTCGGCGTTGCTGCCCAGCTTGCAGCGCCCGCCGAGACGCTGCCTGCGGCCAAGGCTGTTCGCATCGCTCATGCCAAAGCTGGTGGCAAGAGTGCGACAGGTTCAGACCAGGCTGCCGACTTCCAGCGCAGGTTTCAGATGCTCACCTCGGTTCAGTCTGGGCAGGCCAACCTTGCGACCAAGGGGGACCTGAACAGCGTGCGCACGGACCTGGTTGCTCAGGCGCGTCGTATCGACGAATTTCAGGATAGGATGGACACTATGGGTATACAGATGAATGACACACGGTCGGAGGCACAAACGAAAACGATCGATACCATGTTGGATCAGAAGGTCGTTGATATCAAGCGTGCTATGCCGCCCGCTTCGTCGCCTTCATCGACTGCTTCTTTTCTGTCTGGTTCCACCAGGGCCAAGCCTGAGGCTATGTCAGACCCCCGCAAAGTATGGATCGGAGAGTTCCCGCGGCCGCTGTTCGGCCGAGTTCTCGAGCATCATGGGCATACCGTTCCTGCCAACATTCCTGAGGCTGCTCGAAAGGGCGTTGTGACCAAGGGCTACAACCTGCAAGGGAGCTACATCATTGTCGTCTCTGACACCGCATATGCGAACGACTTCCTCGAGCGTGTGCGGAAAGATGGCGCGAAGTGGACAGTTCCTCGTGGAGGTGTGGTCCAGCTGCGTGCACGCAAAGACGCGGCAGTGGACATGAGACGCCGCAGCAGGATCCTTGGCTACCTGTGGGAGCGTGCACGCATCCAGCTCGCCTCCACCAACGAGTGGACCGCGAACATGAGGCTCGGCCCGCCGGGCTTCAAGGGCACGCTGTTCTTTATCATGGATGACGAGGTGACGCTTCTCTTCCAGATCGAGGCCGGAGGCAGCGACCAGTTTACCATCAACCAAAACGGCCAAGAGATGCAACGGTTTGCGATTGAGGAGCAGACCTACAGCACTGGGACCCCTGCCACTCGTTCGGACATTATTTTGCCAGTCCGAACTTCTGCTGATGACGGGAGCGCTATCACAACTATGAGTATGCCGAGCATCCTCAGCAGCGCAGGCGATGGCGTGCATCAATGCTGGGTCTCAGTGAACAGTTCTACGCCCACCCCAAATTCAACGGCTTCATCGGCTTCGTCCGCCCCCTCATCCTCTGACTCTTGCTCCGAATCTGCGATGGATAACTCTGGATCAGGCCTGCGGCCTTTCTTGCCGACCAGCAAGTTCAGTATTGTTTCTTGGAACGGCTGCTGTCTATTCGGTTCTCTTGGGCCTCACCTTCAGCATAATCTATAGAAGAGTCCCAGGCTGATGGATGTCTCGGGCCATCGTGAGATCGCTTGCGCTCAGGAACCCCGTGGGAACCCCGAGGGCCTTGAGCAGTTGACTCGATGAGCTCAAGACTGCTGCGTTGTCGGAAACGTTCTGCGCCGCCCACGCCCAGGGCGGGTGTCTGCCCCCCCCTTCCCCCAGGATCTGCGAACTATTTCCGGTGCGCCACCGTCTTTCGATAGAGAAGGGTCGCAGGCGCTGCCTCATTCTGGAGAATGAGATTGAACGCTTCGCGCCCGTCGATGTAAATAGCGACCCATCACTCTCGACCAGGCAGCGCGCGAAGGGGCCTCTCAAAATCAAGGTTAAGAAGATTTATGCTGATCGGGCCACGGTTTTGCTGACGGGGGGGCTTCAATTTCTCAGCCACTGGGGGGGGGGGGGGGGCCCACCGAGCTGACGGACGCGTGATGTTCCCACCTCGTAGGTTGGCTAACTGTTCGCTTTCCTTTTTCCTGGGCTCGCCGAGGTGGGCCAGGACGCAATTGCGCACCGTGCCACTCGACATGATGATACTGGAGTATCGCAGATCGCCTCTTTCGCTCGCATGGATCGCATCTACCCGAATATGGCCAGTGCTGAAGTACTCGATATGCACCCTAGCAGCGAAACTCTAGGCGAGGCGGCCCCTCTGCGCGAGCTGTCCGATCACGTGGCTGCAGTCCTTTCTCTTGCAACTCGTGCTCACCCGACTTTTGCCGAATGCCGAAGTGGATTCCCCGGCGCGAGCGCTACCCTGATGTCGTTGCCCGCCATGCCAGCGGAGCTGGCACTCCCAGCGATGGCCCCTCGCAAGCTGTCATCGAGATCGGCGATGTTCTCAGCGAAGCTGCGCGTCAGGTTACGCAGGATCTCGAGCAAGCCAAAGCCAGCACGCGCCACAGAAAGGTCGGGGGGCGTCGACAGCCTCGCGGTTTCGGCCGGGACCAAGGAACATAATACTGATGGGCTCTACTCGTGCAAGTCTGCTTGGCGTCGGGAAAAGAGACGTATTCTGACCGCATCATCCTTGGCCGCGTTGGCCAGCAGCTGTGCGACCCCGGCGCGGCGGCCACCGAACTGGCCCGCCACGGGCCCAAGGTTCACGTTCACAAGAACTGCCGCGAGAACGCGCGAGCGGAGCTTGTGCACCACGCGCCTCGCCGCGCGGGGCACCGTCTCGAGCGCGAGGACTTCTGTCAATGCATCCGTCGGAAACGCGACGCGCCCCCCGGCCCCGACGGCCCCCCGTGCTCAGCCTGGATCCCAGCTGGTGAACCCGCTCCGATTTGTCTGTATCGTCTAGCATCGCACATCCTCGACATGGGCATGGCGGGCGACATGATTAACTGTCCATCCCCAAGTGCCCATGGACCGCGACCACAATGAAATCTTCAGAAGCCCTGACGGTGCGAGGCCTCTTACTTTCAGCAATGCTAGTAACAAGTTGCCCCCCCATTGCTTTCAGCGAGCCGCTGGCAGACATCGCCCAGGCCATATGCGTCAGCAGCCCTGGTGGATTCGCGAAACTCAGAAACATGACCAACAACGTCTTCGAGCTGGAGGCTCGGCCCATTCACTTCTACGCGATGAGCGTCGAAACGGCTGCGTGTGCTTCGACGCCTGCGCGGTCTTCCTCTCCCTGCTGCATGGCGTGATCTTTTGGGCGTTCTGCATGATGGGTCTTCCTGAGCACATGATTCATGGGGCCCGATGTTTCTTCCAGCGGCTTTGGTGCCAGATCTTTTCCCGCGGGCCTCGGGGCGCGGGCATCCGGTGTCTCAGGGCATTATAAACGAGGATGTCCGTTGTCAGGGCCCCTCTGGGCCATCGTGTTCGACCCCGTGGCGCGCGTCTTCTGCGCGCGTGTTCCTCAGCCCGCAGCCGCTCGCGCTGCGTGCGCTGACGACGTTGGCACGGCCGCCGGCGACGTTTTCAGCGCGCTGCGCAGTTTCATCGAAGTATGGGACGCTGTTGCCAAAGTTTGAGGGTTTTATATACACCGGAAAAAAGACGTTTCTGATTTTTCCTTGGGACGATCGCCGATGCTGAAATTCTGCAACGGCTTCAGGGCGCCGGCTTGGGCCCCGGGACCTGGGCGCGGGCAAAGTCGGGGCGCTACCTTGGGCCTGGCATTGGTCGGGGAGGTAACCTCGCCAGCTGGGCGGCCCCCGTGGCCAAGTATCTCTGCGGGGCTCGGATGGCGCGCGATCTCGGGCCAGGCATGATCAAATCGCTGTCGCACTACAACATGTTGTGTCTCAGCGTTCTCAGCCACTTCCCCCAGCACCACTTCCCGTCAACTGCCATGCTTAGCGCTGAGAACAATGGCGCGCGGGCCTTGGTGGCTGGGCCTAGGAACGCCATCGCGACGAGTGCGATGGAACATGTGAAAGACATACTCATGCCTGTCCAGTGCAGCGACCTGTTCACAGAGACCAGAGCTGCGATGTACAGGAATGATATCTTTTCGAGCGCGCTCACCCCTCTGCTGGAAGAGCTGTACCGTCTCGGAAAAGTCGGCGATTGCACGGTATGCTGGGAGTCTACAAGTTTTGGTCATCTACCACCCTGCGGCAAGTATGGCGCAGATTTCGCATCATCGCGAACATCCCTGAGGACCCCACTTGAGTGACAACATTTCCAACGGAAAACTGAGAAGCTCCTCGTATCCCTTGAGCATGACGAATTGTCCATGACGCCTCCATCATTATCTGCTCGTGCGCCCTAGCGATGTAGACTCTGTCATGATCGGCCTGTACAGGCTGGCCCCAAGCCTTCCATGTTCCGTATTTTTAGTGTTCTCGAAACCAGATGTAGCTGTTAGTGCACATCGAATCGGTTCCGCAGTCCGACCCGCCCACGTATAGCATGCTGTTCCGATGATGCCAATTTTCTTCGGCGTATGATTAGTTGCAGTAATTTCGGATGTCTGTTCACGCATCTGCCCCATCTTCCTGCTTATTTTTGCTCCGTTTCCTCTCTGTCCCGCCTCACCTTGTCGATGTTGCCGTGCACGCTCCCATCAATAATAAGCGTTGGGCTTTATCTAGATGTGAGATTTCACGTTTACACCTCTCCGTCGCCACTCGTCTCGGCGATTGCCGACCTCTGCGATCGAGCGATTGGGTCGAGCGCGGCTGGTCGCCGCGTGCCGCGAGTCGCGGTCTCTGCACAGCATAGTCGCTGCTGGAGTGGCCAGCGCAGCTCGGCCCGCAGTGCCGCAGTGCCCCTTGCAGCCAGTTGCCGGTTTGTCCGAGGCTGGTCTGCTGGGGGCCGTGCGCGCTGGCTCGGCCGCTTTCCTGCGCAGTGCCCCCTTTGGCAGCCAGTTGCCGGTTCGTCCGAGGCTGGTCTGCCGGGGGGCGCGCGCGCGCGCCCGCCTCAAACAATTGAAGAGGTGTTGCGTTCGGATGGTACCTTCATAGGGTAGCTCGGCGCTCAGGTAGTACGGCGGCGTGGGGGACCTGGACTTCCCTCCTCTCGCTGCTGTTGCTGCTGTCCCGCCTCCCCCCTTGGTCGCGTGCGCTCCTCCTTGTCCTCGTCCTCCTCATCCTCCTCCTCCTCCTCCTCCCCCTCCTCCTCCTGCTCCTTTTCCTCCTCCTCCTCCTCCTCCTCCTCCTCCTCCTCCTCCCCCTCCTCCTCCTGCTCCTCCTCCTCCTCCTCCTCCTCCTCCTCCTCCTCCTCCTCCTCCTCCTCCTCCCCCTCCCCCTCCCCCTCCCCTTTTTCCCTCCCCATCCTCCTCCCCCCCTTTATCCTCCTCCTCCTGTTTCTCCGTGCTCGCTGCGGGACGCCAGCGCCGCGGTCGGCGGCGTGCTTCCGCCGAGGGAAGCCGATGCCGACTTCGGCGATGGTGCTGATATTCTGGCTTCCACTGTTGCCGACATTTACCACCAACGCCGACATTTATAATCAGATTCCCCACGTGGAGGCAGCCAATTGCCAGGCATCCAACCCTGCCGTTTTGGTTTCCTCTCCCCATCGCCGCCCCCCAGCCCGGGGTGGGAAGGGGCGGCGACGACGACGACGACGACGACAATGGCCTCTTAGTGTCGTTCTGTCCTCCACCTTGGTGCGGGCGGGCGCGCTCCTCGATCGCGCGGGGGGTGGGGGTGTGGGGGATGGGTCTGTTTTCCTTCACCGCCACCATAGGTTGGGAGGGGGGAGGGAGGAGGAGGAGGAGGAGGAGGAGGACGAGGAGGAGGAGGACGAGGAAGAGGAGGACGAAGAGGAGGAGGAAGAGGAGGAGGAAAAGGAGGAGGAGGAGCAGGAGGAGGAGGAAGAGGAGGAGGAGGCGGAGGAGGAAGAGGAGGGAGAGGAGGAGGAAGAGGAGGAGGAGGAGGACCCCATCCCCCTCCAACTTGTGGTGGTGGTGGTGGTGGAACACATGCCCATTAGGGGGGGTAACTGCGGCTACGGCGCCCCGCCCTCGCGTTTTGTTTTCGGTTTCGCCCGTGGCGCGGGGCTTCTGCACAGGAGGGGGGGGCACCGCCTCGCAGGAAAAGGAGGAGGAGGAGAAGGAGGAGGAGGAGGAGGAGGAGAGGAGAGAGGAGAGAGGAGAGAGGAGAGAGGAGAGGAGAGAGAGGAGACAGGAGAGAGGAAGAGATATGCTGCTGCTGCTGCTGCTGCTGATGATGATGATGATGATGATGATGATGATGATGATAATAATGATAATAATGGTGATGATGATGATGATAATGATAGTGATGAGGATGTGATGGTGATGATGGTGATGATAATGATGATGATGCTGATGCTGATGCTGATGTTGAGGCTGGGGCTGAGGCTGAGGCTGAGGCTGAGGCTGATGCTGATGATGATGATGTTGATGACGAGGATGAGGATGAGGATGAGGATGAGGATGAGGATGATGCTGATGATGATGATGCTGATGCTGATGCTGATGCTGATGCTGATGATGATGATGATGATGATAATGATGATGATGCTGATGCTGATGATGATGATGATGATGCTGATGATGATGATGATGATGATGATGATGATGATGATGGTTGTGGTGGTGGTGGTGGTAGTGATGATGATGAGGAGGAGGAGGAGGAGGAGAGCAACATTCAGGAGGGGAACACAACACACAGACACAACTAATCGTCGATTCTCCCGAACATATGGGAAATATGGGGAGTGGGGGGGGAGACGACAACCCAGAAAATATCGGAAGATATTGGGAATCTGGTTATTTGTGTCTATTCATTTGTGTGTCCCAGGGCCCCTTCAAACATATGTATCCACAGCTTTCGATCGCCCATGTCTTCGACGTGGCTCCCAGGGGAATGCGTGTAACGCCCGCCCTTGGTCTATCCCCCATATCATACATTGAGAAAACTCTGGCGCCCGTTTCCCTCAGGACGCGCTTGTTGGGTCGGATGACGGGGGGCGGTAGCAAGCCGGGGTTGTCCCATCAGTCGGGTTGCTCCGGGATGCGCCAAGAGATGTGCGCGCGTTGCCCCTGCGCTCTGTCGACAGGCGTTGCATTGCATTGATTTTCTTTTTCTTTTTGCCGTTTTTGTCTCTTTTCGTCCTCCACCCTCCTCTGCGATGGGTGGACGCCCTTGTGAGTCTAGCATCTTGCCAGATGCGCTCTGTAGGCGATGTTCGTTGGCGTTTCGCGAGGTGCAGCTACCAGGAGCGAACTTGAGTTTGAACTTTTGGCTCCGACCCCCCATCCACAACTGCCTCTTCCCTGTCACTTTGCCGCGGTCCTTCACCATGCCTCGCCCATTTTCCCTCCCGCGCCCTCGATTGCCAGCTTCGGCCCCTCCTCCACCCAGAAAGGCCCTTCGGCGTCCAACTCCACCCCAGCTTCTCTTCCGGCACCTCTCCGGCCTCGGCTCACGACAGGGATGCGGACCGCGACGCCGCGGACCGCGACGACGGCGGCGGCGGCGGGCGACTACGACGATGACCTCGGCCGCGGCTACGACAGTCGACCACGACGACGAGGCCTGGGCCACGCAGGCACGGAGGCCAGACAACGACGACGACCCTTGCGAGGCGAAAAGTGCGGAGAGACCAGCCGACGACGACGGCCACGATCCGCGCCCGCGGCCGACGATCACGACCGCGACCACAACGGCCACGATTCTTGCGACGGCGGCGGTGGCGACAAAGAAGCGCGGGCGGGGCAGACACCGGCCGGCGCCCGGATCGGCGGGCGCACTACTACGGCTTTGTGGATGTGTGCCTCTCCGTGTCGCAGGCTCGGCGCCCGGAGCGGCAGGTGGAGGAGGAGGAGGAGCAGCAGGAGCAGAAGGAGGGGGGAGGGGAGCAGCAAGGAGCAGGACGTGCGAGGAAGACGAACGACGACGACGACGATGATGATGATGATAATGGTGATGGTGGTGGTGATGGTGATGGTGATGGTGATGGTGATGGTACTGTTGATGGTGGTGATTGTGATGGTGGTGATGGTGATGGTGATGGTGATGGTAGTGATGGTGGTGATGGTGGTGGTTATAGTGATGGTGATGATGATGGTGGTGGTGATGCTGATGATGATGATGATGATGATGATGATGATGATGATGGATGTGGTGATGATGATAATGATGATGAGCAGGAGGAGGAGGACTAGGAGGAGGAAGTGGAGGCGGATGACGATGAGGAGGAGGAATGGAGGAAAAGGATTTGTGTAAACCCAGTATGCGTCAACGATGTTACAATAAACCCTCCCTCCAAGGTCTCTCGTCGCCGATCCCTACAACATTGGGGGACGTGCCCCAGTTAAAAACAGCCGTCTTAGAATTCTCGATCGTGTCAGAACACCGTTCCTGGAATCTCAACGCCGCGAGTTAACGTGGCTGTCGCGTTCGGACGATCCTAAACTGGACCAGAACGCCAGTCGTGGGACCTCAACACGGCGAATCAAGGTGGCTTTAATGTCCTGACAATTCTGAACCGTGCCAGAACACCATTCATGGGAGTTCAACCATACGACTGGCGGAAATTGCTGTAGACTTAAGTCGACGGTGCGCAGCCGCTAAGGCGACAACCGCATTTTCAAGGTACCGGCCTCCATCCTTGAAATTCCTGCGAATCGTTAAGTCGAATGTGCGCGACGCCAGGGCGAGGATCACATTTTGAAGACCAGCCGCCCTTCCTCCTTGAGTCTGCTGCGTCAGTTCAAACCAAGTTGTGCGTGGCGTTCAGGCAGGGGCCACAGTTGGAAAACAATGCGCCCTCCATCTTTGAATATGTGTTGTAGATGTCTAGCTTTTGGAACATATTGCTGGTACGGAGCTGTCATACGAAGCGCGTGGCGTGCCTTGCCGACACGTCTGGGCGTGCTGAAGGGACGAGCTGTTTATGTGGACAGCCAGGTTTCAGGAGGAGGTGGACAAGGAGGAGGGGGGAGGGACGGAGGGAGGAAGAGAAGGAGGAGGAGGAGGAGGAGGAGGAGGAGGGAGGAAGGAGGAGGAGAAGGAGGGAGAAGAAGGGAGGGAGGAGGAGGGAGGGAGGAGGAGGAGGGAGGGAGGAGGAGGGAGGGAGGGAGTAGGGGGAGGAGGAGGAGGAGGAGCTGGAGCTGGAGCAGGAGCAGGAGGAGGGAGGGGGGAGGAAGTGGTTGAGTTGGAAAGATCTTCGTCCTCAGCAGGACTGACAGACAGGCTCTCGAAACTCCCTGCCCCGCTGTCGAGCCTCCTCTTCCTTCCGGCCGAACGCTTGGAGGCAGCCTGAGAGACAAAGAATGGCGGTCCCCCCACAAGGGCGGCCCCTCGCAGCTCTGGGTCTGTCTGGCAAGGTCACAGGGCGACCAAAAAACGAGGACCGATAAACTTAACCGCAAGGGCCACGGGACCGAGCAGGACACAACATGAACGCGATAGCAGGGTGCTTGGCTCGAAGGAGCCTCGCAGTACTCTTCTTACCAGACCCAGCACCCAGCCAGGGAGTGCGCGGGGTCCAGGGTAGACTTGAAAGACCCACAACCCTCTCGCCCCCGCCAGCCGAGACAGCGGCGTAGTCTCCGCACGTGATACAGACCAGAAGCGAGGGGCTGCTCCCAGGAGGAGGAGGACGAGAGGGAGGTGGACCAGGACGAGGACGAGGACGAGGCTGAAGACGAGGCGGGTGAATGGGGAGGGGCGGCAGGGGCGCGATGGGGAGGAGAGGCTGGGGAGAGAAGTTGGAGGGTCTATGGGGAGGGGGGGGATGCCGCAGCAGGAGGAGCAGAGGAGCAGTCGGCAGCGTCGGGAGCAGGGGCAGTAGCAGGAGGCCGAGAGGCAGCAGCAAGAGGACGGACGGGAGAGGAGGCGAGCGGGAGATGAGCAGGAGGAAGAGGAGGAGGATGGAAAAGGCGGGAGGAGGAAGAGATCGAGGGCGAGGATGAGGATTGATGAGGGGTACTAGCAGGACGAGGAGGCAGGGAAGAGGGGGAAGGGAGAGCAGGAGGAGAAGGAGGAGGAGGAGGAAGCCTTGATGGAGGATCGGTAGAAAGTGGAGAGTGGGAGAAGGGAGAAACGAGTTGCGAGGATGAGGAACAGTAGGATGAACATGAGCAGGGGAAGAACTTGAGGAGCATTCGGAGGAGGAGGGGGGTGCTTCCCCTCCTACTTCCCCCTTCACCTCTCCTTCTTACTTCCTGTCCCCTTCTTCACCACACCTCCGCATATTCCTCCTGCCCCTCTTGCTCACGCTCTCCCCCCTTATCCTCCTATACTTGTTCAGGCCTGCTCCACGGTTCTTGCCACCGGGAAGCAAGTCTTGAACACGACTGCGAATCCACGCCAAGTCTACACACTCCCTCCACCTCCGCTATCTCCCCCCCCCTTCTCCACATATCCACCTTCCCCCACCTCCCCCTCCTCCTTTCCTCCTCCTCATCCCACTGTCCTGCTCTTCCTCCTCTTCTCCTCCCCCTCGTCTGCTTTTTTCCCTCTCTCTTTCTCCTTCCCGTGCTCCGATACTCCTCCATCCTCCGCCTTGTCCTCCTCCTCCTCCTCCTCCTCCTCCTCCTCATCCTTTGCATTTCCCTCCTCTCATTCTCCCTCCTGCCGCTCTACGATCTGATACACCTGCGTTGATCGAAAAGATCGCCACGTTCTGATACGCAGGAGTAGCCACACGCGTGAACACGCAGACCAAAAACATAGAAGGGCAACGGCAGGCGGGGACCTGGGAGAGCAGGCGGGACAATCCGGCGGGCCAACACTTTCAAGTCGTAGCCTCGAGGAACAAGCATGGTCGCTCACGTCATGGCAGGCATTTGTATGTGTGTCGGCGTCTACTCCTCGTATCGTGTCTAGGTCAAGGTGCGCGTGATCAGCAAAAACAGCGACGACGAGCAGCACATCTTTGAGTCCGGTGCTGACGGTGCTTTCACGGCGCAGAAGGACGCGGAGATGGTGCACGAGGACATGAATTGCAGCACCAAGATCATCTGTTCTCTGATGAGCGCCGCCTGCAGGATCTGGTCAAGGAGCATTATGAGTGCATCGCACCCCGATTGAGTTGCACGTGGAAAAGCAAAAGGGGGACGAAGAGACGGATTCCGAGGGCGAGGAGGAGGATGTGAAGAAGCACGAGGAGAAATTTGGCGACGATCCGAAGATCGAGGAGGTTGATGAGGAAAAAGAGAAGGAGGAAAATGTGAAGCGACCCAGATGGTCAAGGAGGTACCCCGCGAGTGGGAGCAGCGCAACAATAACAAGCCGCTGTGGATGCGCAAGTCCGAGGACGTGGCCAACGAGAAGTACGCCCTTTTCTACACATCCCAGTCAAACGACCGGGGGCCACCTGGTTGTGGAGCACTTCTGACGTGGAAGGCCAACTGGAGTTCCGCGCGCTGCTCTCAGCGCTGCGCTGGGCACCCTTCGACCTGCTCGAGTCCAGAAAGAAGCGCAACCATGTCAAGCTACGCGTGCGTGACTGCAACGTGTTTTGGGGAAAGCACTTCTTGTACCAAACACGAGGTATAGCCAAGTGTATTGCGCGCATCGGCGTCGACGTATATTGTGGTTCCAGGTGTTTGAAAGAGCGTGTTCTACCGCTGCTGGCGGAAAACCGGGGGGGGTCACTACCTGTTCGAACCCCTCCCCCCCCCCCCCCTCCGGAAAACCGGGGGGGGTCACTACCGGTTCGAACCCCTCCCCCCCCCCCCCCAGCTCATCATGAAAAGGGGGGGGGGTCACTACCGGTTCGAACCCCCCCCCCCTCGAAAACCGAGTGGGGGTGCGGACAGTGGTGGGGACGGTGTTGGTGGGGACAGTGGTGAGGGGACAGCGGGACAGTGGTGGGGACAGTGGGACAGTGGGACAGCGGTGGGGACGGTAGTGGTGGGGACAGTGGTGGGGACAATGGTGGGAACAGGGGGGACAGTGGACAGTGGTGGGAACGGTGGTGGTGGGGACAGTGGTGTGGGGACAGTGGGAATGAGGTGGAAACACTGGGACAGTGGGGTACAATGGTGGTGGGGACACTGGTAAAGGGTCGGCGAGGACGGCGGTGGGACAATGGGACAGAGGTACAGTGGGGACAGTGGTGGGGACAGTGGGGACAGTGGTGGGAACAGTGGGACAGCTCAGTGGGACAGCGGAGGAGTCAGTGGGACAGTGGGGACAGTGGGGATAGGCAGTGGTTGGGTCCGTGGAGACAGTGGGGAGAGTGGAACCGTGGTGGGAACAGTTGTGGGAACAGTGGGGACAGTGCGACAGTGGTGGGGGCACTGGTGGGGACAATAGGGACGGTGGTGGAACCAGCGGGGGCAGTGGTGGTGAGGACAGTGGTGCTGGGAACAACAGTGGGGGATGTCATGCGAGCGGTGGTAGGGACCGGGAGTCGTTTGCTGGCGGTGCGTGGGGGGGGGGTCGAACCGGTAGTGACCCCCCTCCGGTTTTCGAGGGGGGGGGGGGTCCAACCGGTAGTGACCCCCCCCGGTTTTCCGGATCCGGAGGGGGGGGGGGGGGGGGGGGTTCGAACCGGTAGTGACCCCCCCCCGGTTTTCGAGGGGGAGGGGGGGGGTTAGGGGAAGGGGGGGGGTTAGGGGAGGGGGGGGGGGGGGGGGAGGGGTGGGTGGGGGGGGGGGGGGGGGGGGAGGGGTTCCAGCAGGGGGGGGGGATTTTCGGAGGGGGGGGGGGGAGACCCCCGGGCTCCGGAGGAAAAGGTTGGCAATTTTCCACAGTAAAGCGGCGGTGGATCACGCTCTCTCAGGTGTTTGAACGTCAGTTTGCGCACCATCAGCTTCCTGATTCGGATTGCCGCGACGTTGCGTTTGTGGCGAAGAACAAGTTCTGGAGAACATCTGCAGCTTCACCGTGCGAACGCACTCTCCTCGTGCCACATGAACTCGGCAGCCACAGCGCGTTCGTACATTCAGCGCTGCTTGACTTAATTGGTCTGCTGTCCACCTCGCGTGGCGTGAGGTCCGCTTCGAGGTCAGTCGACGAGGGCCCCGAGCGTCTGTCCCCTCCTGGAGTCTTCTGGTTTTATGGGAGGGAGTGCGTTCAGGGTGCCCGTGCCATAGAGCCCCGCGTTCTCTATGTTGTACATGCTCGCGTCGTGCTGTGAAACAAGATAGTTGGTTGGCCGAAAGCTTGTGGTGGCCCGCCGACCTGGGTTGCAAGATTTGACAGTCACGGCCTCGGAATTGTGTTGTCCAGGGAGCTCACGTAGCAGTTGGATTGGTGAACGATCAGCGTTTGCCACATGATCATCATCATCACCACTGCCATCATCATCATCATCATCATCAGCATCATCATCATCATCATCAGCATCATCACCATCGTCATCCGCATTACCATCCTTCATCACGTCCACCTCGGGAGGATTTGTCGGCGTCCCCTCCCCCCCCCGCGCAAGGTGACGCTGCTGCCCTCCGAGCGTTGCCCCACGGGCAGCCCGACGGCAACGTCCTCCGAAGGCGCGCCCGGGCAGCAGCCAGGATCGCTGCTGCTGCGACCCCTGTCGCGGGAGGAGGGGGGGGGGCAGGGTGCGGAGGAAGGTTTGGGGACGAGGGGGAGGAAGAGGAGGAGGATGAGGAGGAGGAAGAGTAGGAGGAGGAGAGTGAGGAAGAGGAGAGGGAGGAAGAGGAGGAGGAATAATACTAAGAGTACTAATCACAACATGAGTAAACATAATAGTAATAAGAAAAGGACGGGGACGAGGAGGAGGAGGAGGAAAAGGGGGAGGACTGACCATACACCCTTAGGATTCACATACACCCGTATTACGAATACAAAGCACCAACATGTCACTGCACCTCATCACCTAGATACATCAAACCAACCACCATCAGCAAACGTAGTTCCAGACAGCACGAGCACGCATTGCACAACGTGACAACATTTCAATGGCATGCGCCAGGACCATGCACCGCAACCAGACGTTTAAACGGTGAGAGCACACATGGGCAACATGCACAATCGACAACGACCAATGACCGCCAGCAATAGCTGGCCCTTTTTCAAACAGATGCACCAAGGAATTCGTCCAATAACGTATTCCACGAACGTACATCTGGAAGAAACACCGTCAGGCATATACCACGGGCACGCGTCAATGACATACACAAGTGCCATGCACATCAAACGCAGGCCGAATTATTATTCTTTCTGGGTGCACACAGGCTTCTGCTTTCGGCCTTCCGCTGGCAATTCCATCGCGTCAGAGGGCTGGCAGTCGTGACTTTCCTGTCCTGGCTCGGGGTCCGCCGAAACCCAGAAAAACCGGGGCACAAACTTGAGTCCCGGCGAGGACGTATGAAGCGGAAACAGAGGTTGTGGCGTTGGATTCAGGCAGAAGTGCAGCGAGCGGGCAGATTGTTGAAACCGTTCGTTTGTGAGGGGGCCCGAACCGAAAGTTGCATGTGTTACCTCATCCTGAGACAAATGTGTCTTGGCATCGTTCGGACGTGTGTATTTTTCTTCGGCGAGGACCATCGACAGCATCTCGGACCATCTTGCCAAAAACACACGCACGAACTGGAAAAGCACCTGGGGAATGCTCGTCCGATCGATGACAAGCTGCTTGTCGAAAGAAATGCGCGGAACCCGTCAAGCCAAGGTGCTTGCGACCCCGCTCGCCAGCCCACACGGCTTCTCAGAACTTGTACCAGGAGCTCGCCTACGTTGTCGTTACGTCGCCGACGTCGGCAAGCGTCCTCGACATGTTCACCGCCCATCACCAGCCTGATCATCATCGCCTGCATTGCCGCCCCCATCGCCGCAGTCTCCATATGGCATCCTGATCAATGTCGCGGTGATTCCTGCACCCACCTATGCCCAGCAACATACCAAACTTAATTATGCAATTAAGATCGCCATTGCCCTTCCCCACTGCCTGGAAGGTTGGAAGGTGTAGTGCAACGTAGTCAAGTCGCCGTCCTGCTTTCCTTCCTCCTCCTCTTCCTCTTTGCCACTTTCTTCTCCTCCCTTCTCGTCTTTCTCATTGTGCTTTTTGTCCCTCCTCGTCATGTTCCTCGTTCGTCTTCCATCTCCCACCTCCTCGTTCTTCTTCCTCTCATCTTCATCTTCATCAGCCGCGAGCCTGGGTGGAAGTCAGAAAGGGCGAGCCTTGTCAGAAGGCTCGGACATCCCCCGGCCTTTGAGAAGTTTTCCGAGCCCCCCCGCTAAACGCAACAGATTTCTCAGAGGGCGCGGGGGCTCCAGAGAAGTCCCACTGCCTTCTGACAAGGCCTTCCCCTTCTCACTTACCCCCCTGGCTCGCCGCCGATGTATCGTTTTCTTCTCCGTCTCTTCTTCTAGGGGAACGAAGAATGACATCAACATAAAAGACTCGGAGCACTGCGCGCGGCGGGGGGGAGGCGTTACATTATACCCCCCCCTGGCCCCCCCTATAATGCCCATTATCGCCGAACATAAAGAAACGCGCTCCTTGATCCACCCCGCCCCGTCATCGTTCCCCCCCTCGTCGTCGCCACCGTCTTTCCCCCTCCGCCCGGCACGGCCCCGAGCCAGAACCCCCCCCCCCCCGCCTGCTCTGCTCAAGATCGGCGGCGAGCGAGGGGGCAGGGAGGAGGGATCCCAGACATGATCGCGTCGTTGAAAAAATCAGGACGGGAGGTTTTTGCCTGTTTTCGGCCTCGGGGGGCCCTCGCCGGGCCTCGGGACCGTCAAAAAGCGACTCCGGATGAAAAACCGGCTCCGGGGAAAGGGTCAGGACTTCCAGGGACTTCCAGGGAAAGGGCCGCATTGAAAAAATCAGCACGTCGCATGTCTAGGACTCGGACGGGGGCCACGACGAGGATAAAACCTTTCCAGAGCGTTCCGGACCGCTCTCAGAGCGTTCTAGAACGCTCGGAGAAGGCTGCTGCGCCCGAGACATCCTCCCAAATCGCGAGATCTCAGAGATTCCCGAGTTACCGTCGGGGCGCCGAAGAAGGAACCCTTTTCGTTGGGGAGGGGCTTGGGTTTCCTTGATTGTTTTACAGTTTCCCCTCAGGTTTTCCTGAGGTTTTCCATGGGACATCGATCCTTCATTCGTGGGATAGAAAAAGGTCGGGCCGAACGAACGCGGGGATAGGGAAAGGGAGTGTTGCGAAATCTGCTGCATCCAGCTAGTTTCGGCCCCGCCGCCGGGCCCATTCCTTGACCCAGAGGTCCTCTGGGACAGTTTTTTCGACCAACACTGTACTTACATGTGTTGGTCGATTTATTGTCCCACAACACGCGTGTGGGACAATTAATCGTCCCAGATTTTATGCGTTTGACATGGTTGCGGAGTGTTTATATCTTTGTGCACGAAGTTGGTTTTCCTAGACTGTTACTTGGTATCGTGCCAGCTGTTTTGCGTTTGGCGGGGTATCGTACTTGCGCGCAGAGCAGTTTATATCATTGTGTGCGCGAGGTTGGCTTTCCTATACTTCTACATGGCTTCGCAAAAAAAAGTGTCGGCCTCCCTCCTCCTCTTCCTCCTCCTCCTCCTCCTCCTCCTCCGCCTCCCCCTCCTCCTCCTCCTCGGCCGCCTCCTCGGTCTCGGGAGTCCACAGAAAATGTGCGAGGTGCGTCATTCGACGCTGCACGTGATGCAAAACACCTCATGTTCCCTCGTCGTCGTCGTCGTCCTACCCGCCGCCGCCTCATCCACTTCATCCGTCCCCTCCTCCAGGGCGCCGCCCTTCGCAAAAAAAAGCGTCGCTGCCGACGGCCTCTTAAGGCTTTCCGCGTGACCTCCCTCCTCCTCCTCCTCCTCCTCCTCCTCCTCCTCCTCCTCCTCCTCCTCCTCCTCCTCCTCCCTCCTCCTCCTCCTCCTCTTCCTCCTCCGCCTCCTCCTCCTCCGCCTCCTCCTCCTCCTCGGCCGCTTCCTCGGCCTCGAGAGTCCACAGAACATGTGCTACCACCACTGCCACCTCTACGACCACTACTATTACTACTACTAGATTGTTGTTGTTCCTACTTTCACCCGCGGCCGAGAGGCTACATCTTCAATTTGAAAGGGTGCGGCCTGATGGGAAAACGCTTAGAGAGCAGGCTACTCCTAGGTTGCCTAACTCGGGGCGTGGGCTCTGGACGGCGGGGCGGGTAAGGTTCCCCACATGTCACCGAATTCATGGTTCGGGCGACGCCAACCGTGCATCAGTCCAGGTCGACTTTCGAGCTCCTCCTCCGTCCTCCTCCTCCTCCTCCTCCCCCTCCTCCTCCTCCTCCTCCTCCTCTTGCATGGCGCTGGTTGGCGTCGCCCAGATGACAGCTTGGACCCTGTCGAACTCAGCGTTTCTAGCCCTGCGCCTTGCCTCCTCAGCGCGTTTGGCCTCGGCCCTCTCCCTCCTGTGTTTTTCCTCGGGGTACGGACGTGGATGACTCCTTCCAGCTTCCCGCGGGCGCCTGCCGCCCAGTTTCCTCTTTCATCCGCTTTGCAGTGCGATAGCCCTGCTCCAGGGGCCAAGGCACGGAGATGGAAGAGCGGCGAAAGAGGAACCTGGGCGGCAAGGCGGCCGCGGGAGGCATGGTTCGGAGGACGGCCCCTCCCCCGAAACAGCGTTCTGCCCTGGCACCTCCAACGATCGATCTCGCGCTCAGCCCTGTCGGCGACGACGTGGAGGGGTAATACCCTCCTCTCCTCCTCCTCCTCCTCCTCCTCCTCCTCCTCCTCCTCCTCCTCCTCCTCGTCTTGTTATCCTTCTTCTTATTATTATTATTCTTCTTCATCTTTTCCTTCTTCCTCGCCCTCCTCCTCATCCAGCCTGTCCATTCTGTCCAGGCTGTGCTCTGACTTCTCATCCGCCGCCTCCTCAACCTCCTCATTCAGAGTCTCGCTAGTTTGGACATCGGGGGGGGGGCGGGGAGCGCATCAGGCGGGGTGGTGATCGTACTAGGCAGCACGCGGCGTGGCCGTTTGTTCGCATTGGATTGCCATTATTGGGCGAACATGGTTCTAGAAGAACGCAAGGAGAGGGAGGTGAGCGGGAGGTGCGGGGGGGTCAGACGCCTCTTTCTCCTCACCGTGTCCACCCCCTTCCCACCCTCCCCCTTCCCATCCTTCCTTTTCCCACCCTCCTTCGAATTCCTTGATTTGTTTTGCCTGCGATGCTATGGCCGAGCGCCAAAATTGGCACGATGGCCTGAATTGCCAAACTCCTGATGCGATCGCCGATGCAACATCATCTGCTGGTGTGTTTTCGACGGCCATTCGCGAGCTCAAACAGCGTGGCTTGCCCACGCCAAGTCCACATGGGTCAGCGCGGCCTCGTTTCAGAGCGGGCCCTGCCTAGTACTTCAAGACCGACGGCATGCTCAGCGACGCCGTTCCAGGGGCGTCGAACACGGACTCAATCAGATCAGCGAAGGCTGCGCAGAAGTTGTCAGGGTACTCCTGCGTCTGCTTGAGCTCCGCCTTCTTCCCCGTGATCCACTCGCCAGTCTTCCAGCCCTTGCCAGAGGTGCGAGCACTCTTCTTCTGACGAATGACGACGCGGCTGTCGGTGCTGGCACTGGCTTTGCCCTTGCCCTTGCCCTGAACCGCAGCCGCCTCCTTGAAACTCTTGTGGAGAACGCTGAACCTCTCGGCGGGGCAGGTGTAGTAGATCTCAGTAGGTTTCAATGAGTTGCCGCCCCAACCGCCCATCCAGAGGAACATTTTCTTGGCAGATACATTCTTGATCGCATCCACCATTGAAGGGTCGTGAAACAGTAAGCTGTGCGCAGGCTGCTCCACGGAAACATAGAAGCCGCGCACCGCGGCAAGAACCATCACGTAGGACCTCAAGGGGATGGACTGCAAGCTTGATTCGCGTTCTCGTCCTCAGCCTCCCTCATCCTCCTCTTCTGCCTCCTCCTCCTATTCCTCCTTCTCCTCCTCGCCCATTCCTCCTCCTCCTCTCTTTCCTCGTCCTCCTACTCATTCTCCTCCTCCTCCTCCTCCTTCCTCTCCTCCTACCCGCTGTTATTTTTCCACCGCAAGGACGTGAAGGCAGCCACGTGGTTGGCCTCCAACACCTTCTCCCGCGAGACGTCACCTTCAGTGTCGCCACGGCGGCGCCTGGTGTGCGCGCGGGCCAAGCCAATCCACGTCGAGCATTCCGGAGCCAGGTGGGCGAAGCTGCCGACGCGGAGCGTGCCCAGAAGCCACAGGACGTAGAGGAGGCCGACCGCGGTGCAGACGTCATGCGAGCCATCAGTCTTGAGAGTGCGGTCTACAGCAAAGGCTCGAATCTGTTTAGATCTCACTCGCTCAGTAGTGCCACCTTTTCCACTGAACACCTCCACAAATCCCGTGTGCCGAGGTATGAACGGCATCGCATGCACAAAGTAATCGATACAGCACTGCAACATCACCGACGAAGTACCGTCCTTCAAGTTCAGGCCAACTCCCTTGGAATGCATCTCGCGAGCGGTCCTCACCGCCCATTTCATCCCAATATCGTGATCTGGCGCAGCAAACGACTGGGCCACGAACATTAACACAAGCATCCACGCTACGCCACGCCAGCCACGAGCGGAAGCCATGGCCGTGTCGGAAGGTATTGAGAAACACCTACGCGCGATTGAAGATCCAGCAGTGCGAAGATGCGCTTCTCGAACGTGGCCCTGTGAGCAAAAATGGCCACGTCCCTGAGCATCGAGTTCAACGACTCGTCTATAAAGCAGTTGTACTGCTTGGGGGAGCCCTGGGTGTCAACCCTGGGAGCACCAGGAACCAAACACAATACACATATTTTCTTATTCCTACCTAGGATGCCCCAAACCCCCATTGTTTCTCACCGTGTGTTGATTTCTGTTTAATCGGGGGCCTACCAAGGGTGGGGTGCGCTTTCAACCGATCTCCTGTCGATCATGTGGCACAGCAGATGGCTCTTGGGGGTGTACTGCAGGCCTGCTTCCGCGCAAGCCAGGAGATGGGTGTGCGCCGCGTCCAAAAGCATATCTTTTCCAACACCAGTAAACTTGCACCGAACATGACGAATTATATTCAATATTTGCGAAAGAGACACACCCGCCTGCAGAAGGCCTTTCCCGAAGACAGCTGCACCACCGTGCTTACGTAACATGTCGATGCAAAACGGAAGGACGAGGCCGCACTCTGCAGCCTTGAGCGACATTGCGCAACCAGGATGGTTCGGATGCTGAAGACGTGTTTTTCACCGGCCCGACACAGCCCGAGGGGTGCTCACCGGCTCGAAATGAGCCTGAAAGGGCCATCACTGGGCCCAATCATCGCCCGATCATCGCACGATCATCCCGACACAGCCCGAGGGGTGCTCACCGGCTCGAAATGAGCCTGAAAGGGCCATCACTGGGCACAATCATCGCCCGATCATCGCACAATCATCGCGATGATCGGGCGATGATCGGGCGATGACCGTAGCGCCGATCATTGACTGGACGAGGATCGTCGTTCCGATCATCGCGATGATCGGGCGATTATCCGACATTTGTGGTTCGAAACTCCTGCCTCCCTCCTCCCTCCTCCCACCCTCCTCCCTCCCCCTCCTCCCGCCCTCATCCTTCCCCTCCTCCTCCCCCTCCTCCCCCTCCTCCTCCTCCTCCTCCTCCTCCTCCTCCTCCTGCTCCTCCCCTCCTTTTCAGGATCCTCATCCTCCCTCCCCTCTCGTTTGGGTCCGCTTTTTGTTCTTCTGCTCGTTTCCACCGCTCCCCAAGGGCCCCCCATGTTTCGTTTGTCGTCCAAGATGTAATATCTATACTTGTCCTCCTGATCCTCCTTCCCCTCATCCTTTTATGTATCCAGAAAAACAAAGAAAAGGTCCTGGAGAGTCGCCCCGCGGCGCTTCCCCAGCATCTTCGCCGACAGGGTGGCCAGGCGAGCTGAGTGAGGGATATTCTGCGCCTCCTGCCACTGCTGCAGCTCTGCCCCAAGCTGCCTGGACCCAAGCTCGATCACCTGCTCGAGAGTGCCAGTGAAGCGCCACACGTTTTTCAAGATGAGCCTCCAGAGGGACGAACTCACGAACCTCATGACGGGCCCGAAGTAGAGGCAGTGCAGGGCGTCCACCGCTAAGCTCTTGTGAGGCGACGTGTCCAAGCCGTCGTCGAAGAGGACGCAGCGATGCGTCACCGAGTCGAGAAGCCTCTGCTTGTGGTCTCGCCTAGCTCTCCAGAAAACAACGTTCCGCGGCAAAGGAAGACGCTCGAGTGCAGCCACATCCAGAACTTCCTTGGACGGCTCAAGACGGTCCCCCGCCTGGAGGTGGACTCCAGCTACCTCTAGATCGTAGTCCACGACTCGCCCACCCACGCCGACCCCACCCTTGCGCCACTTCAACGCTCGTACAAGGGCCTTCCTGCTAGAAAGTGATGTCAACCGCACGTGCACCTCGCACATCTTGCAAGCCGCCTCATAATCAGTGTGGGAGCGGAGGGGCCACTCGATGCCGTCATGATTTTTCAGCCCCGAATATACTAGGTGCACCTCGTCCCTATTACATTTGCAAAATTGACAAGGCGAGTGGACGCTGGTACAGGCTGTTAAGCCCAAGGACTTCGCATGCTCACCCCAATCGCCCTTGATCCAAATGAGAACTCCTTTGAATGGTAAGTCGGTCGGTTCAACGCCCATCGCTGCTCCATCATGTCGCACGGATGGCCGTCGTCCAGACGCGATCGCGTCGAGTTGCCAACGCACTGCTTGGAGGTGAGGGTGCAGACTGCACCAGCCCCTGCACCCGCACAAACAATGGTCCGAAGCGCGTGTCACTGATATTAAATGGCGGCTCCCAGTGAGGAGGTTAATGAGCCACATGCCCAATGTACTGTCCATTCGTCCCGCCGCCTGGGCGCGATAGTTCACGCCGTCCAAGTAGAAACCCAATGGAACAGGAAGCCGCTCTTTGTTCCTACGGGCCTGAATGACTCCGCGGTGGTTCTGATATACAGGTAGATCCAGCACCGACTCAGTGGCTTGACCTGGACCTGCATCCAGCAGCTCAAACGTCTTATTATCGCTCGTCAGCTCTTCTAACAAACTCTCGTAAACAAGTGATATCGGCACATCCTTGATCGTCCTCTGCGGGCGCCTGTTGTAGTTCATTGGGGTCGGCACGGTGTATAGATTCTTGGGCGGCGGGAGCACCTGATCCACGTGGTGTTGGTACTTGCCCGTCTGTTTGCCAGGCTCGACTGAATATCTTGAAAACGCTCCTCCTGGTACCCCCGCCTTCTCTGCAAAGAAGCAGGCGGTCGTGAACTCAATCGCGTTGAGTTTGCAAGAACCGTAAAGTTTCAAAAGTAGTCTGAGAAGATTGGCACCTGCCTCTCTCTGCTCGGGCGTGGAAGGAGCGAAGCGCCTTTGAATCTCTCGAGAGCTCCTGCTCCTATCAAGAGACATGGCGGCGAGCTCATGTGGTGTGGGGCCGCTCCAAACAAGCGCGCAGCTTAGGTTAGAACAATTGAGCCATAGATGATTGGTACGATTGGATCGCAGTGCGCATCCTCATACTCCTCATACTCCTCCTCGTTTTCCTCTATGTATTCGTTATACGATGTTAGTCGTCGTCCTGGCCGTTCCCCCCCGCTCTCCTTCACTTGCTTATGTGTTGTCCCCGCCTCTGGCTTCCTACTCCTCCTCTGACCTCCTACTCCTCCTCCTCTGACATATTCCACTTCGGACTTCCTCTCATTTCCTCACATCCTCCTCTTCTGACTTCCTCCTCTCGCTTTCCCCTCTGAACTCCTACTCCTCCTCTGACTTCCCTGCTGACCTCATCTGAACTGCTCCCCGTTCCCCTCTTCTCCCCGAGGAGGAGCAGGAGGAGGAGGAGGAGGAGGAGGAGGAGGAGCAGGAGGAGGAGGTGAAGGAGGCGGAGGAGGAGGAGGAGGAGGAGGAGGAGGAGGAGGAGGAGGAGGAGGAGGGGGTGCCAGGGCACGCGCGCACGGGCGGCGCCGCGCGCACGGGCTGCCTTGAAGTCGATCTTCTCCGTCGGCCGTGTGGCGGACGGTGCGGGCGGGGCGAGGGCCGGAGGGAAGCACGACCGTGGGCCAGAGGGAAGCACGACGATCGTTCGCTGATGTTAGAACTATGTTGCCGAACGGTCTTACGAAATATGTAGAAATATGTCGCTGATGTTAGAAATATGTTTCTTAACAACGAACCAGGACCCGAGCCCCTCGCTTTCATCCGCAACTTGTGTGTGTGTGCCACTGTCCGATTGCTGTCATCACCGTCGGTTATCTGACAGGAATGAGCACTCGAGCTATCCGATGCCACCGCGAACCACCACGAATGGCACAGTGGGCGGCGCTAGACAGCGCCGTCTCTGCAGAGAGGTCGGGGGAGAAGGATGAAGTATGGGGATTATCCGATGGGTCGGATTCGGCGGACGAGGGCCCCCCCGTGGGGCCCGACCGTCGAAGTCTACGAGCCCCCTGGGGCTCAGGTCGGACCAGGGCCCCCTCCGTGCAACCAGGGATCAGATTTCGGAGGTAAGATTGAAAACCAGAGAGGCGCACAGAGCTGAGCACTCGAATTCATCAGCTCGAGGCTCCACAGTAGCTACAGCGCTAGAAATCCGTGCCGTTGGGCCCATCTCGCCAGGGATTGCAGCCCACTCTCAAGCAAATGGTGATCCCAACGCAGAAAATCGACGAAGACCGGTGGATCATCGGTAGATCATCGGTTGATCATCGGTTCACTGGGGATCATCGGTAGATCATCGGTCGCGAAACCCTGTGAAAAATCATGGTTTGAGCGACGATCATCGGTGATCATCGGTTGCCGGATCATCGGAAAATCATCGGTAGATCATCGGTCGATTCGGTCGATCACGGGGCCGTTCGGCCCCGATTCCGTCCCGTCAGGCGGTGTTCGCCGCTCTCTGGCCTCCGCGGGCTTCAAAGTCGGCACCCGAGCACGAGTGAGGTGGGAGTGAGCGGGAGGAGGAGTGAGAGTGGGAGTGAGCGGGAGGAGGACGAGCGGGAGGAGTGGGATGGGATGGGGTGGGAGTGAGCGGGAGGAGGACGAGGGACGAGGAGGGTCGGGAGGCGAGGAGGAGGAGGGACGAGGATGAGGAAGAGGCATGTGAATACACTGATCCTCCTGGGGCCCAACGTCACGCATGGAGTCTTCAGACTCCACTGGCGGGCCATGCAAAAAAGGCCACCTGTTCACCCCGTCGTTCGAGGCAGAACTAAACGCATACTTATACAGTATGGACGCTCTGCAAACCCCGATGCCTCGGCATCTGAAGACCACATCAGGATGAGATCTTCTTGTTCTTGATCTCGTGCACCTGCAGGAGGCTCCGAACGTGCTGCGAGATCGTCTCGATGAGCGGCTCGAGGCTCTCCACCGACTCCAGGGTCTTCGCGAAGACCAACTCGTCTTTGATCATCCTGCGCACCATGGGGAGGTCGCGAGTCAGCGCTGAGCTCAACTGATGGTCCTGCGAGAGCTTCTCCTTCATCGTGTCCATGGCCTTCAGCAGAGCCGCTGCGTCAGTGTCGTCCTTTGCCCACGCCCACTGCTGGTCGCCCTCCACGATGGACGCCTTGATGGTGTGCGCATTCGACATTGACAACGTATACTTGGTCACCACTTTCTTGGCCTTGGCCATCTGGTCCTTGATTGAGCCACCGCCGTGCCCGTCGCCAGCGCCATCACCAGCCTCAGCTGCGGCTTTCTTCGCGGCCGCCGCTGCCTCCTTCGCGGCTGCGGCCTCCTGAGCCTTCTTCTTCCTGGCGGCCTCAGCTTTCGCCTTGGCCTTGGCCTTGGGTTTCGCCTGGCCTTGGGAACTGGATGCCTCCTCAGCCGCCTTGGGCGCGATCGTCTCGTCGTCCTCCGTGGGGTACTTCAGCGTGGCATCCTCAGCAGCAGCGGCCTCCTCCTGCTCAGTCTTCCTCCTCTTGGCCTCGAGCTCGGGCATCGCGGCTGCGCCCGCCGTGCGCTTCTGGCTCTCCTCACCCGTCAGCTCGGGCTCGTTGCTCCAGACCTCATGCTTCGTCCAGGCCTCCGTGAAAGCCTCCTTCGTGCCGCGGATGATGTAGAGAGTCCTCAGGGACTCGCTGAGCTCATCGTAGGCGATCCACGGCGGCCCCATCGCCATCGTCTTGCAGAAGATCTTAATCGCCTGAGGCGCGGCATAAGGAGGGTGGCAAACCTCGCCTGTTGATTTCGAGGTAGCGCCTCCTCCTGATCATCATTGTTGATCCTCCCTCCAATGTTTTCGTTTCGATGGGTGGGGACGTCGATCTCAAGACGAGCTGATCAACGACTCGATCGGCTGAGGTCGATCGCTGCTGAGATCACGAGCGGACCCCCGATGTTACAAACCAGCAGGCGGAGCCTGCAACCAGCCAAGACGCCCTCCGCCCTCGAGATGGGCGACGCGCCCGATGGCCAGGTACTGGCCATTCTTGTACTCGGTTCGCGAGAAGGTCGTGACCTTCTCGCGTCTCTTGACGAACTCCTGGTACTTCTCCCTCGCCCAGGAGGCCCTGTAGGCCTCTTGCTCGCTGCTGTTGCCCTTCAGCGCCTTGTACTCCACGTTCTCCTTGCTGCCCTCCTTGTCCACCACTCGTTGCCAGCGCGAGGCGATGGCATTCCCGCCCTTCGCGTTCGTCTTGAAGACGAAGCCGAGCGACTTGACGTGCTCCCACATCTGCTCCTCGGCCTGCATCTTGAGCACCTTCGGGTCCTTCTCGGCGAGGTCGATGGCCATCTGCGACCCAGGCACGGCGACGAACTCGTTGTCGTTGAAGGCGTTCTGGGGCGGCGACAGATCTCCTGGCGTGATCCCCTTCATTCCGAGGATGGCTTTCAGGCCCTCGGACGTGAACAGTTTCATCATCTCCTCGTGGGCCCCGACGTCGTCGATTGTGTTGTTGCTCTTGATCATGGTCTCGAGGCGTTCCTGGCTCTGCCTGTACTGCTGCAGCGCAGCTGTCTTGGATACCTTCTGCGGGGTCGTGATCTCTGTCGGCACGTCTTCCTATGGTTACGCAAAGACACCAGAATGGTGTAGGAGGAGGATGGGGGAGGAGGAGGAGGAGGAGGAGGAGGAGGAGGAGGAGGAGGAGGAGTGAGGAGGAGGAGGAGGAGGAGGAGGAGGAGGAGGAGGAGGAGGAGTGAGGAGTGAGGAGGGAGCGGATTCCCTATAACTCTTCTCCATCCTCCCTCTATCCCTCCTTCCCTATCCTTTTCCCTTCCCTCCGAGTCCCTTCCCGTCGAGTCCTCGCTCTCCACCTATCCACCACCCCCCTATAGGTCCCATCCACCACCCCCCTATAGGTCCACCACCCCCTCTCTCCTCCATTCCGCGTTCCCTCGCTCCTCCTGCTCGTCCGTCGACTTGGCCGAGCGCTTCTGGCCCCTGCGCGCCGCGCCAACGTCCTGATCGTCGGCGGGGGCAGCCCGTAAGGGTCGTGTCTCAGCACGGTGGATTCCAAGAGGCCCCGATCATTGATGCGATCATCGAGATGATCGTGTCGATGATCGGGGAGCGTTTTTCTGTACAAGCCCTGTTCAGTGCTAATGGCAATACCCTCGTGAAGGGGGGTCTGAGTACGATGGATTCCGGGAGGCCCCGATCATCGATGCGATCATCGAGATGATCCGTTCGATGATCGGAGGGCGTTTTTCTGTATAATCCCTGACCCCTCGATGAAACCCCTGTGTCCTCAGCAGCCACCCGCGCGATGCCGACGAGGCGCTCCGCGGTGACCTTCGAGCCGATCGGGTCCGCACTGGTTGCCGACCACACATCACGCACGCCAGAAATCTCAATACCTTTCTCCTCTGCCTCCTCACGCGATGCTGCAATGGCTGCTTTCATCTCATCATCCTCTGCCTGCTGCCGCTTGGCCATGGTGTCCGCCTCCTGCTGCGACGCTTGAAGCGCCGCCTGCAACTCGGATTCATCACCTGCCTCTGTCTGCTCTGCCTCAGCTGCCGCCACCTCTGCCTCAGCTGCCGCCTCCTCTTCCTCAGCTGCCAGCCGTGCCTCTTCCTCAGCTGCCAGCGCATCTGCCTCGAGAGAATCTGCAATGCCTGCCACTGGTTGGGATTCGCCGCCGATGTCGATTGCATTTGCCATCCTCTCTGCGTACTCAACATCTCTCTGCCGTGCGTCGGCCACGTCGGCCTCTGATGGAAAGCGATCGGAAGCGAGGAGTTCGGTCATGTTGGGCCCCATCGGGCTCTCCGCCAAGGTGTCGGTCGGCCGTGGGATCTGTCCAGGAATCGTCGCCATCTCATCGTCGCTTGTCTCGGGGCAATCCCGCAATCGCCCCGCTGGCGGCGCCATGATCCGCGTCGTGCGAATCGATCGTGACGCCTCGGCCCAAAAAGGCTATGGCATGCGAGAGGGCTGTGAGGGGGAAGGCGAGTTCTGCAGTGTGGAGGGGGGAGGAGTGGGAGATAGGGGGAGGAGTGGGTGGGAGATAAAAGTGGACAGAGTGGGAGGAGAAGGAAGAGGATGAGGATGAGGAGGAGGAGTGGGAGGGAGATAGGTGGGCAGAGAGGGGAGGGATGGACCTTGGAGGGAATGATTGTGAGTGGTATTGGTTGGGGCGTGATTGTTTTTGTAGAGGGGGTGATTGGGGTGATTCGTTGACTTGGGGGTAATTTGGGGTTGGGGGTGAGTTCGGGGGGCGGCTGAGAAAATATTCGATTGGGGATTATTGCTTGACTTATACGGGTCGGTTTGGAGATCTGACGTTGATGGTGTCACCATTATTGTCGTTGCTGTCACCATCGCTGAATCCGCTTCCAAACAGCAGCGTGCGTTGCGAGGCGTGCTCGCTCCAATGCTTCAAGCAAAAACATGCTGCAGGCTGGGACGTCTGTCATCCAGCCTACATGTCGAAAACGGAGCGAGGAATATCCTCGGCCTCTACATACCCGGCTGCCTCCTGCGCTGGCGCCTTCATCGGTGCCGCCTGCGCCGCCGATGCCGCTTTCACAGGTGCCTGCGCCGCCGATGCATCCGAAGCCGCCGCCTGCGCCGATGCCACCTTCATCATCTGCTTCGGGATCTTCGCCAGCGGGGGCTCGGCTGCTGCTGGGCGCTTCATTGCCAGGTGCTGCTCCTGCTCCTCGCCAGGGTGCTGCTCCTCGTCGTCTTGCTCGGCCTCTTCCTCCTCCTCCTCCTCCTCTTCCTCCTCTTCCTGATCCTTGTCCGCGTCGCCCTCGGGCTGGGGGTCGAGGCCAGCATCATCATCGTCTGGCTTCTGTGCTGCCGATATCGGCCGCCGCGCTGCTGGTCGTTTCATTGCTGCCGAAGGTCTCTTTCTTGATGTTCCGTTAGCCTCTAGCCATGTTGCTTTCTCAATTTCCATCATCGGTTTATCCACTCTGCCTTTGCAGTACCGTTGCACCAGATTGATCAGCCACTTTTTTGCGGACTCCTCATCTTTGTAGTTCATGAGTTGCATCAGCTGCCCCTTGTGCCTCACCTGAAGCCACCGTTTGTGCTGCTTGTTCTCGAAGACAATCTTCACTCTCTCTCCGCTGGACTCCTCGATGCCCTCCCACACTGCTGCTGTGCCAGCCCTGCTGCCGCCCACTCTCGCGTTCGCAGAGCTGCCAACTGTATCTGGGACCTGCGCAGATAAGGCATTCGATGTGATCATCTATGGGGTCAGTTCTGCTATGGCCCGAAGGGGTCATACCTCTGACGGCGTCGGAGGTATGACCCCTTCGGGCCATAGCAGAAACACATATGTTGACACATCGAATGCTTTATCATCGCTAACCTGCCAACTGAAACCATCTGGCCACGATGCCAACAGCGGCAGGTTCGCGTCGCTCTGAGCATGCGCCACCACCCACTCGACTTCTGGTTGCCCACGCTTCCCGCGCCAGGCGGACTGAGGGACCCTTCCTACTCCCCTGCCCATATAGGGATGGGGAGCGGGGAGGGGTAGCGAGTGTTTCTTCCCGTTCTGATTTTCATCGTCCTCCTCCTCCTCCTCCTCCTCCTCCACCCTCCTCCTCCTCCTCCCCCTCCTCCTCCTCCTCCGCAGCCTCCCTCCTCCTCCTCCTCCTCCTCCTCCTCCTCCTCCTCCTCCTTTTCAAGGAGGGGGAGGAGGAGGAGGAGGAGGAGGAGGAGGAGGAGGAGGAGGAGGAGGAGGGAGAAGGAGGAGCAGCAGCAGCAGGAGCTCCTGCATGTCTGCCTGCCAGCCCAACTCCCAGCCGTCGATGGTGGCGATCGTCTCCAGGCCTGACCTCCGACGCTCTGGTGCAGCTGCTGCTGGTGCTGGTGCTGCTGCTGCTGCTGCTGCTGCCCCTCCTCCGTCAGCGCCATCACCACCAAAGAAGACGCGGGCCCACTCGGGGATGTGCGTCCTTCGGGGAGGCGCATCCGCATCCTCATCTCCTACATACCGTCTCCTCCACTTCCTAATTCCTCCTTCCTCCACCTATCCCCTCTCGTCTCCTCTTTCCTTCCTCCACTTCCTCACTCGTCGTTCCTTCCTTCACCTCCCCCTTCCGCCTTCCCCCGTCCTTCCAGCACTCCCCAATCCCCCTCCACGTCCCACCATCCCTCCTCGGGAGGAGGGAGGAGGGTGTGGGCTAGTCGGGCCGAGTCGGAGATCGATTGTGGACGTCGTCCTCGAAGCGATCTTCGACACGTGCCGCAACATCGTCCTCATCATGCGGGCCTGGTCGTGGGCCCAATCCTGCGCCGACGTGGCTAAGTGCCACTGGCCCTCGTTGTCAGCCGCCAGCATCATGAACACAGCCTGGAGCAGGAGGAGGAGGAGGAGGAGGAGGAAGAGGAGGAGGAGGAGGATGATAGCCTAGTAGCAGTAGTCGTAGCTAGTAGTAGTACCCCCCTCCTCCTCCTCCTACTCCTCCTCCTTCCTGCTCCTCCTCCTCCTCCTCCTCCTCCTCCTCCTCCTCCTCCTACTCCCCCTCCTCCTCCTCCGCCTCCTCCTCCTCCTCTTCAAGGGGGGGAGGAGGAGGAGGAGGAGGAGGATGAGGAGGAGGAGGAGGAGGAGAGGAGGAAAGAGGAGGAGCAGCAGCAGCAGAGAGGAGGAGGAGGAGGAGGAGGACCGTGGGGGGGGGGAGTCGTGCGGAGCGAGACGATGGGAAGCCATCAGCCTCTGCCGTCTTCTGCGCGATTCCTGTCGGAGCGACAGCCCTAGTCTCCTTGATCAGCATCCTGTGCTGTAGCAGCTTCTCCTGGTCGGGCTCCCCCTCCATGCATGTGGAGTACTCTAACCTTATCGCGTCCTCCTCCTCCTCCTCCTTCTCCTCCTCCTCCTCCTCCTCCTCCTCCTCGTCGTCGTCCTCCTCCTCCTCCTCCTTCTCCTCCTCCTCCCCCTTCTCCTCCTCCTCCTCCTCATCTTCCTCCTCCTCCTCTTACTCCTGCCACCTTCCCTCCCTTCCTCCCCCTCTCCTATACCTCCCTTTCCTCTCCCCAACCTCCTTCCCTCCATTCCGCTCTCCCCCCCCTCCCCCGAGGGGGAGAGGGGGGCGGATGAAGAGGACCGCTAAGAGCAAGGCGTGTTCACCTGTCTGATGTATTGCGCCCATACCTCCTTGAGGCCCTGCTCGTCATCGCACGTCTTGGCCCTCGCTTTGGCTGGCATCTGGATCATTGGGCCAAAATGGCTATACAGCTTTTTTCTCTCTCACTCTCTCTCTCTCTCTCTTTCTCTTTCTCTCGGGGGGCGGGGCGGGGCGATCCCCCTCTCCTTTCTCGCGAGGGGGGGTGGCGGAGCCCCCAAAATTCCCATCTCTCTTGGGGGCGGGGCGAACCCCCTCTCTTCTCGAGGGGGGGGGGTGCGGGGTACCCCAAACTTCCCCTGAACTCCCCCTGACTTCCCCCTAGGGCCCCTCAGCGCCCTCCTCCTCCTCCTCCTCCTCCTGCTCCTCCTCCTCCTCCTCCTCCTCCTCCCCCTCCTCCTCCTCCTTCGATCTTCGAGTATGCGAAATGGGCGTTTTAGAATGTTTGTGTTTTTTGTTATCTATTCTTTGTATGTTATTCCACCGCAGTGCCCGTGAGCGCAACAGTACCACGTGAACGCTAGTATATGCATATTTGTTGTTCCAGGTATCATTTCGCGCAACAGTACCACGTGAACACATCTATACATATATGTTTCCATGCAAACTTTCAGTTGGGATTATTTATTGTCCCACATATTTTTCGGGACGATTAATTGTCCCAAATGATGGTTCTGTGTCATCCAGAACAACAAGATGTGCCCGGACGAAAAAACTGTCCCAGAGGACCTCTGGGGATATATGGGCGCCTCCCGGCGCCGGGAGGCGCTGGGGAAATCAGCCACGTGAGCTGATTCTCTACCCTCGCCTTTGCTATCCCCCCCGTTCGTTCCCCCCGAAAAAGGGACCCCGTTCCTGATGTAGGGTTCCTTGGGTCAACGCCCCGACCACAGACATGCGACGTCCTGATTTTTTCAGGACGGCGTTCCTGGAAGTCCCAACCCTTTCCCTGGGACCGTCTTTTTCATCCTGAGTCGTTTTTGAAGGTCCCGAGGCCTGGCGAGGGCCCCCCGAGGCAGAAAATGGCCAAACATTTTCCGTCCTGATTTTTACGACGCGATCATGTCTGGGACTGTATCCCCACCTGAGTTGATCCGCGTCTTGGCCTCGTGCGATGGACGAGTGGAGGAGAACGACCGGCGGCGCGCCCAGTGGGGGGGGAAGTACGAGGCTCGAGCTTCGAGCTTCGAGCTTCGGGGGGAAGTTCGAGGCTCGAGCTTCGAGGTTCGGGGCGTCTTCTCCCCGTTTCCGGCTCCTCGGGGGCCTCTTTCTGGCCCCAGGGCCTCCGAGACTCGATCCAGGGTGAAAAACCGCGTCGGATTGACCCCTGTCGCAGGCCTGGTTATTGACACCAACACCAACATCGGCGGCGTGCATCTACCGAGGGAGGAAGATCCCGATCTCGGTGATGGTGGTAAGATTCTGGCTTCCAGGGGGACCGAAATATTGCCACCAACACCGAAATCTAGGGTCATCTTCTCCATGTGGAGGCAACCCCCTGTGATGGTGTTGGCCCATTCCCAGGTCTCCAATTATCGGGGCTTTTCTCTGGTTTAATGTTTCTGGAAGGCCCGAGGTCGTCCGAGCCCGCGGACAAGAAGGCTCACCGTTGCCTTCCCCACCCCTGGGCCCGCCGCCCTCCCTCTCTCTCTCTTACTCTCTCGGGCGAAGGGAGGAGGAGGAGGAGGAGGAGGAGGAGGAGGAGGAGGAGGAGGAGGAGGAGGAGGAGGAGGAGGAGGAGGGGGAGGGGGAGGGGGAGGGGGGAGGGAGGAGGAGGAGGGAGGAGGAGGAGGAAGAGGAAGAGAAAGAGGAGAGGAAGAGGAAGAGGAAGAGGGAGGAGGAGGAGGAGGAGGAGGAGGAGGAGGAGAAGGAGGGGAGGGGGAGGAGGAGGAGGAGGAGGAGGAGGAGGGAGGGAGGAGGAGGGAGGAGGAGGAAGAGGAGGAGGAGGAGGAGGAGGAGGAGGATGATCAGCACGTGGTGGGGGGACACAGTTCGTCGAAGGACGACTGGGCCGTGGCCGGCACCCACAGTGGGGTTGGCCATAAGGACACAACGGTGCTCAATCGTCGTGCCACTTCCTGAATTTGAGAAACTGCCATGCTTGATGCCGCAGGGAAGCACCTCACTTGAGTGAGGCTCTCGACCTGCCTTGTCAACACATTCACTTCGCATTCAAGGGAACACTACTCGAATGACAAATCACATACACTTCGCATTCAATTAGAACTGAGTGAAAGGAGAGCGGGGATGACTAATCCCGCGGGCCTCTCCACTGAGACCAACAGCAATGCTATTAGTCCTCTCAGGGAACCACCGACCCTCCAGGGGGCCCTTTATCTCTGACCATTGTACCTCCTGCAGGGAAGCACCTCACACTTTGTAAGGCTCTCGACCTGCCACATATCTGAACAACACATTTTGGCAGCGAGAAGGGCTTGAGCGAGCCCTGAATTGTACATCAGCGCGGGACTTGCCGCTATCGGCAAGCCATGAGCAAGGCAAAACGCGGCCCATCCTACCAGGACATCGAAGACGGTGTCAGGAGGAGGAGGAGGAGGAGGAGGAGGAGGAGGCCATTTTCTAGGCCTCCAACCCTGGGAGGGGCCCCGGGACCGACTCTGAGCCACGCTCGGCGGCTTGCCCGGTGGGGGAGGCGAGGAGGAGAAGGCCCTCGCAGAAGGCGGCTCTCGGCCTCTTAGATGGGGTCGGAGTACGTAGATGGGGTCGGCGGATCGCGCTGCATCGCCGATGCATCGCCGATGCGGCTCGATGTGCAGCCCGATTTTCTTCGCGCCGACGTCGCCGATGCATCGCCCACGTCGACGATGCATCGCCGGTGCATCGCCGATGCGTCGCCGATACATCGCCGATGCATCGCCGATGTATCGGCGATGCGGCGCGATCCCCCGTCACCATCTACTCCGACCCCATCCAGGGGGCCTTTAAGAAGGCGGCGGGGCTTTGCGGAAGGCCTCTGGCCTCGGAGAAGCTTTCTTTGCTGAGGCAATTTCAAAGAAGGCGGGTGACCTTCCGAGCCTTTGTGAAGTCGGGCCTGTCCCAGGGGGAATCTTCAAACGTAGTACGAGAATAGTCTGGGGGCGATGTTTTGGATAGTTTTGAGCATTTGGGGAGAATTTTTCAGTATGTTTCATTTTTCTTCCAAAATCCGCCTGTAGGGGGACATGCCCGACCTAAGCCTTTTGAGAAGGCCCGAGCCTTCTCGTTTTCCCCCCCCCGGGCTGGCCGCCGACAAGATCTTAAGAGAGCCGCCCGAGGGGTGGTGCCTCGAGGTCGGGGTGCCAAGCTTCCCACGCCCGGCTCCCTGAGGACCTTCCCGTCCCCCCCTGAGAGAAGGGCACCGCTAGGCTCGAAGAAGTAGCAACCACAAAAACATAAACTTTTGGCGCTCCGCGTGGCCTGGGCCCTCCTGGCGGCGCCTCCAGCGCCGCCCCTGGCGCGCTCCGCACGCCAGGGAGGGTGTCCAGCGTGAATCCAAGAAATCCGCGGGGAGCGCCAATAGTTTATGTTTATGTGTTTTCCCTCCTTCTGTACGCAGCATGAGGCGAAGCACGTCGAGCAATGTAGCGCAATGGACTGCTCCGCGTCGCACACTCGCGGCATGCGGCATGCTGTCTCCCTTGTGCCGAGCGTGGTTTAGCGTGTTCCGCGAAGCCTTTGGTCGTCTGCACCTAGTCTGATGTTCAGAGTGTCTTCAGCTTGCCATCAAGAGACAACTCAATGTTGGGATCGCACTGTATTCACTTTTGGAAAACATGTGCCACCCATACCTGGCCGAAGCCTTATCTACTGTTCCTCCTGTTCCTTCCCCCCTCCCTCTTGTCGCAATGACTTGAAGATTCCTTCACCTATTGCACGTTTTGAGGCTGGTTCTTTACCAAGTCTTGGCTCTCGCTTCAGCGCCGTGCTTTGAAAACTTCCCAGCGCTACGGAGGTGCATGCGATTATTTTCCGTCGTGCGACCATTTAGCGATGTACGCCGCCGCGTCTACAGCTTTCAGCGTGCACAAATTGAGGTCGGTACATTATGAATTATGGTTTCCTTTCCTATTCCAGACGTTCTTTAAGTTCTCACAATGGCAAGCTTGGCAGGCGCTTTCGGGCTTGCAGCACTTACACACATTACACACAAACTTAGCTTGCGCACCTCGCAGCCAGCGTCTCGTTCGGCATGATGGCGCGCAGCTTGGCCACACTGGCTGTCGTCTACATCACGGACGCCTTGCTAATCAGGGAGCCGCCACTCCGGGTGCCTCCGCTCGACCACGCGAGGTACACCACGGTGCTGAGGGAGCGCGGCGTGCCGTTTTCGCTGCGGGACGCACACGGCAAGGACCTGGTCGCGGAGGCCGCACGCCTCCGCCGCTCCCGCGACCGCCGGGGCCCGTTCTTGGTGCCGCCGCCCGAGCCGCTGGTGCTGATCGTCACCACCGAGACCATTGCGCTAAACCTGCGGCTGCAGCGCGCTCCGTCTCGAAGGAGAAAAAACGCCATAAGCATCAGTTTTTGGAGCTCCGCGCGGATTTCTTGGATCTGCGCTGGGGCCCCCTGGCGGCGCCTCCGGCGCCGCCCCTGGCGCGCTCCGCACGCCAGGCAGGGGGTTCCAGTGCAGATCCAAGAAAACCGCGAGGAGCGCCAAAAGCTTATGTTTATGGCATTGTTTCTTTCTCTGCCGTCGGCCTTCACTAGCACGGCGGCGATCGTCAATGGCCAGGGTGAGCCTGTTCCCGGACTCGCGGTGACCGAGCAGCCAGTCTTCCGCTGTGAGAATTATGGCGCCGTGCTGGTGGGCGTGAACGGCACGTTCAGGTTGGCCGCGCGTAAGGGTGGGCCTTCGCCCCAGTGACCTCTGGTGTTAAGTTGGGCCTGTTCCTCTACAGGGGGAATTGTCAAAAATAGTCTGGGGACGATGTCTGGACTACTTTTTGTTCGACCATGTTGGAGTATGCTTTGGTATTTTCTGATTCGTCGTCAAACCTGGTGCGGGCCCACCAGGGTCCCTGGATCGCTGAGAATGCGCTGCGACGGCGGCGGTTCTCTTGGCCCCCCCGGCGCCCCTGAAGTCCGCGCACCGGCAGTCCTTCATGCCCGGCGTTCTAGTGGGGCCTGTCCCTCTACAGGGAGAATATTCGAAAATATTTGAAAATAGTCTGGGGACGATGTGTCATCAGTCTGGGGACGATGTGTCTAGTATTTGTTGATTCGTTGTTTTTTGTATGTTTAATTTTTCCTCGGACATCGGCCTGTAGGGGGACAGCCCCGGCTTACCTGTAGCGGTGCTTGCCCCCGGCGCCCCCGAAATCCGCGCTCCGGCAGACCTTCCTGCCCAGGGGTCATTTCAGAGGCGACGATAGGGGCGAATAGCCCAGGGGAGAGCAATACATGTATTCAAGGGCGCCGATGATTTATGTCTTCGACAAGGCTCCCGGGCGAATACGTGTAATGCCCGCCCCTGGGCTATTCGCCCTTATCGTCGCCGCCGACAGGGGCGTCCTGAGGGTGAACGGGAGCACCCTGGAGTTCGACGCGGACCCCACCAGCGGGACGCTCAATTTGCACGACGTCGTCGCTCAACAACCAGAGTCGTTGGAGGACTACGGCCTGGTTGACGGAGCCGGCAACAGGATGGCCGTGAATGGGACCGGGAAGCCGCTCGGATCGGGGAGCGAGTCCTTGGGCAGCGGCATGCGCGAGATGCACGGGCCGGCGAGGAATTTCGACCCGGACTCTATCGAAAGGTCATGGCCCATTTCGATTCGATCGATGTGATTCGGTGCCGATCTGGCCCAGGTCGATCTCCTTCGTTTTCGGGGGCGGCCCGAGGCTCGCGTGGCGTGGCTGAGCATCTGGCGCGGCCGATGCGGCTCGATTGGCTCCCTGCCGAGGTGGCGCGAGCTAGCGCCCGTTTGGTCACTTCCGATTTTCCCGATTCGATGTCGATTAATTTGTCACTGATCCCTCAGGTGGACCGTTGGACCAGCTGCTACGAAAACGACGCCGTGACTCGTCAATTCACCATCGGGGTCGTCGTTGCTGCGGCGATGGTCGCACTTTATAACAACGACGTCGAGCTTATCACGCAGGAGCTTCAGAGGACGTTCGCCTACGCGAACATGGTGTATACCCCTCAGCTCAATTTCGTGCTAGTGATTGACCAGATCTACATCCCGTCGTTAGTAGGCGATTCAGTGAACTGGGACAGTTGCTGGAGCCGCAGCGGCTCAACATCAGCGAACGGCGATATCGTTCAGCAGCTGCAGGACTTTTATGACTGGGATCCGCCGAACAACGGGAGGCAGGGCCTGTGGCATTTATTCGACGATTGCTTTAGGGTTTCGGGTACGATTGGCTTAGCAATTCTTGGGAACACGATCAACGGGATTTGCGCGATCGACAGGATTGGAGGAACTTACCGCAACAGAGGCGTCTCGTGGCTCGACTCGACCACCTGGCTGACGTTCGCGCACGAGGTGGGGCACAACTTTGGGGCAGATCACGCGTTTGACAACGGGCAGGGCACAACGGGCGGCATCATGGACTACGGAGACGGCAGGTACCAGGGCATCTTCCAGTTCAACACGGAATTCACCAAGAATGACATTTGCACTGTGGTCGCCCACCGTGTCGCCAAGGGTTGCGAGGCCATCACGAGTTGGGTCGCGGAGTGTGGGAACCTGATCGTGGAGGACGGAGAGGAGTGCGAGTGTGCAGGGGGCGCCACTTCGTGCGACTTCTGCGAGAATTGCGTCCTGCAGGCGGGGAAGGAATGCAGCCCTGACGCGGCCTCTGGCGGCGATTGCTGCAATTGCGACGGCACCTTCAAGACCCCCGCGGACACTTGCACACTGTCGACCGGCAGCCCTGGCTACTGCGACCGGGGGCTGTGCAGCTTCGTCACCAGTTGCGACGCCTCAAGCAGCATTGGTAATTTCTGCGGCCTGCACGCGGACAACGACTGCAAGTTTGGATGCATTTATAATGGCCAGTGTAACTCTCTCAGTAGTTTCTCTACGGGGGGAGCGCCGTTTGACAACACCGTGACTGACGGAGCCAGCTGCGATGGCGGCCAGGGTGTCTGCCAGAACGGCCAATGCTCGAGTCGCCCCGCGAGCGTATGCGACGGGCCAATCTCAACAGGATCGACTTACACATGCGACGATTTGTACCAGTCGTTTACGTGCACTCAGCTCGAGGGCTATGGTTATTCAATCGCTTCGCTCATTCTGCCAGCCCACATTGTCTCGCCGCTGTTGTTTGTGTGGGTGTTGCTATCAGTGCGGTGCCGCCGGCCAGCTGCCATTTTCCGGAGGCGGTGCTCTCTCTCTCTCTCTCGCTCTCGCTCTTTCTCTCTCGCTCTCTGTATTGTTTTCTTTCTCTCTCTCTCTCTGTTTATATATCTATATATATAGATATATATTATAGATATTTCTACATGCTCTCCGTCTCCTATCTTCTTACATGCCCAGGTGGGGACCCTCCAAACAAAAAAAAACCTCCAGGATCCAGTATTTCTGAGTTCACCGGACACCCTTGCCAACGGTCCCCCAGCTCGCCCCGGACCCCCCAGGGTTTTGGCCAGGTCTTGCCAGCAGACCCGAGGCGATCAGAGCGGTGATCAGAGAGGTCGAAGAGGGACGAAGCACAAAAGTGCTCCAAGAAGGACCCAGATGGCCTCCAGACTCCAGAGGCCCCCAAGACGCCCCAAGAGGCCCTGAACAGAACTCCCGGAACGCAAAAATCGCTTCATTCCCTTACGGAGCCGTGCATTTTTAGCATGTTTGCTGTTCGGCCCTTAGCAGCGTCCAAAACAGCCACGAAAGCCTCCGATGTCGCCCCAAGACGGCCCAATAGACTCCCAAGAGAGCCTCTACACGGCCTGGATGGCCCCAAGACTGTCCAAGGAAGCCCCACATGGGCCACAAAGAATCCCAACAGGCCCTCACAAGGCCCCCAAGAGAAGCCCAAGAAGGCCATGGGAGGCCCTGAAAAAGGCTATGGGAGGCGACCAGGAGGGCCCACGTAGCCCCCGCAAGGTCCCTAGAGGACCCAAGCTCCCCAACGCGGCCCAAGATGGCCCCAGCACGGCTCGAGAGGGCCCCAAGCCGGCCCACCAGGGCTCCAACAAGGCCAACGCGGCGTTTTCCACCACATTGACCCGAATCCCGGGTTCGCAACCACATTTCCTGGAAATTTGTTGCGAACCCAGGATTCGGTGCATTCTCCAAGAATTACTTATTTTCGCGTGCTCCGTTGCGACCCACTGCAACATGACAGCCTCGGCTTGGTATTGCTTTATACTGTGCGGCGTTGCTTGACATTGCATCGGTTTGCTTGGCATTCATTCGCGTGGCTTGCCATTCCTTCGCATTGCGCACTGGGGCACCTGAGCCACGAGCGGGCCAATATGCGGGCCTACGAGGGTCTTTCGTCGTCATTCCCTGCCAGACATTTCTGCAAGCGTGCACGTACACATGAAACCGTGGCCGTCGGCTTCTGGACAGCCCACCTCGGCGCGGCGCAACCGAAATTCTTCGCCGTCCCCCGACGGCACCATCTCTTTCCCTCATCCTGCTTCTCCTCTGGGTCCTCGTCCTCCTCCTCTTCCTCCTCCTACTCCTCCTCATCCCTTGCTCCTCCTCCTCCTCCTCTTCCTCGTTTTTTTCCGCCGCTCTACCATGCGTCCTCCCCCACATCCGCTTCCTTCTCACTCTCCGAGATTCCCTCCTATCCTTCGCCCTCCACCCGGAGCCTTTCGGGAGCCCCTGGAGGCCCGGGAAGGGCCGCGAACCGCCTGACTTTTCAAAGACTTCCAAAAACCACAGCAGGGAAGGGCCGAATTTACAAGGCCATTAGGAACGGCGCGAACGACCAACAGTAGCCAAGCTTCGAAGACCGAGCAGCATGGCGCGAAGCGCCAATGCAGTCTTGTATGTGTATAGATGTATCGATCCCTCTCTCTCTATATATGTATCTATATACATATATGTATATATATACACATACACACTTACACGCATATGTATATATGTATGTAAATATGTATTTAAACATACATCTGTATATATATATATACACATCTATAGATATGTGTACTCGGGGACCATATTGAATGACAGGTGCAATATGTTGACGCGCGCGTGGCGAACGAAAGGGGGGGAGGCCTTCCTGCCCCCCCTGCCTACCTCGGCGTACCGGGTGGATCGTGGACAAGAGGTTTCAGCGGCACCGTAACGGGTACTCACTAAAGGGGTACTCTGGAAAATTGCCGGAAGTTGCCATTTCAGGGCTTCGTTCTGGCATTGCAGCGTTGCCCACATCGGGGAGGGTTGGGTTCGTCAGGTCACTGGCCAAAGTACCCGTTAGTGGAGTCCCCGTTTGAGGGGTGCTGAAGGTTTTTTGTGAGGCGTCATGTTTCTCGCGGGAGGCCTATTGGGTGTCTCTGGTAGGCATTTCTGCGGTCCCCTGGGGCCTTTTGGGGGACGTTGCGGGTGCCTCTGGGGGTCTCTTGGGCTGCTCCCCGGATGTTTCGGAGGCCCTTTGGGGCCTCTTGGGCCTTCTGGGTGGCCTTTCGGGGCCTTTTGGGGCCTCGACAACACTTCGTGGAGTGTGCTTCTTGATTGTTTTGGTCATCGCCCCGCCCTATAACGTAACGCCCCCCCGCCCCCCCCATTGCGCCCCGGGCACTGCCGCCGTGCGCATCGGGATCCGCACAGGCGTCCGCATAGGAATCCGCATAGGGGTCTGGTCCGCAGTCGTCGTCGTCGTCGTCGTCGTCCTCGTCGTTGTCGTCGTCGTCGTCGGCGTCGTCGTCGTCGTCGCTCGTCGCTCGTCGCTCGTCGCTCATCGTCGTCTGGCGCGCGGACGCGGATGCAACCTGTTTTCTTTGATTCCGGGACGATGACTGCCGTCATTTGGACGGGGGGGGACGGGGCCGACGACGTCACGATTCGCGCCGGCGGCGTCTGGGAATGCCTAGGAATGACCGAGGACGGGTAGTAGCAGCATGTAGGTGGCGATCCGCACCACAGCGCCTGTGTACAACACAGCGCCTCTGTACACCACAGCGGCCGCGTTCAACACAGCGCCAGTGTGTGCCACAGTGCTTGCGGGCACCAGAGCGCTCGTGTACACCACAGCGCTTGCGTACACCACTTTAACCGTGTGCAACACAGCGCCAGTGTACACCACAATGCCTGCGTGCACTGCAGCGCCTGTGTACCACGGCGCCTGTGTGCACCACAGCAACCGTGTGCAACAGAGCACAGTTGTTGCATAGTGAATTGTGAATGGAATCTTTATGGCAAAATGGAGCGCCTGTGGATTCCACAGAACAAATGTTTTACGTTGGATTCGGAAAAAAAGGGATCCTTCTGAAAAAAGAAGCGCCGCTGGAATCCACGAGTCCCCCCGCATCATCCACTATCTCCTCCCATGTGCGTCCAGGAGGCTCAAGCATAATTGGGCATCCGAAAACCAGGTGGACTGATTCGGTCGACCACTCTGCGGTGCGCGCTAAGATGCGCCCGTGCGCTGTAGTGCCGACGCGCACGACAGGGAGAAAGTGTGGGGGAGGAGGAGGAAGAGGAAAAGGACGAGGAGGAGGAGGAAACGCAGGATGAGGAGGTTGAGATGGAGGTGGAGGAGGATGAGAAGGGAGTAGGGAATAACGTCCCATTGTATTATCAACAGTTCCCTGGCGTGGCGTTTAGCTACCCGCCGCAAATCCTTATTCACATGCTCCTTCCACCTGTCCTGTGCCTGCAGGCGCTGTGGTGTACACCAGCGCTGCTTTGCACGCGGATGTCGTGCTGTACACAAGCTCTGTGGTGTGCACGGGCGTTGCGGTGCACGCAAGCGCTGTTGTTTTCACAGGCGTTATGTTGCAAATGGTTGTTGCGGTGAAAACATTCGCTGTGGTGTACACTGGCGCTGTGGTGCACGCAAGCATTGTGGTGTACACAAACGCTGCGTTGCACACGTCTGTCGCGTTGTACGCAGGCGCCGTGGTGTACACGCGCGCTGTGGTGCACGCGAGCACTGTGGTACACACGGCCTTTGTACGGCAGATCGCCACCTACATGTTGTTCCTACTTGGCCTTGGTCATCCCTAGGCATTCCTGGACGCCGCCGGCGCGGAACGTGACGCCATTTTTTTTGGGGGGGGGCGAGTGCCGAGGTCGGCCGCTATCCCGGAACATTGAAAACAAACACGTGCTCGTGGAGCCAGAGCCACACGGCGCGGGGGGGCGTTACGTTACACCCCCCCCGCCCCCCTTTTATAATGCGCGCTGTCGCCGCCGAAGACAGAAACGTGTTCTTGAAGTCTTGTCGGAGTTTGTGGCATCCTGGTGGCATCTTGGGGGGCCGCTAGGGGCCTCTTGAGGCTCTTGGGAGCTTCTTGGGTTTTCTGGGAGCCTCTGGGGGGCATGTGGAGGGCATCTCGAGGCACTCTTGGGAGCTTCCCGGGTCGTCTTGGGACGATTTTGGGTGTATTTCGTGCCGTCTTGGGCGAAAGCAGCAAATGATGGTAAGCATGTATTTTGTTTCCATCGGAATTTGTGTAGTTTTGCCTGTTGAGGTCCTGTCGGGGTGCCTCTGAAGGCCCTCTTGGGCTTGTCTGGGACCATCGTGGGGTAATTAAGGCATATTGGGATTATGTTCGGGCCATCGTGAGGTCTGCCATGTATTGATGCGGATTCACGGGCCCTGTTGGAGCTCCCTTGGAGTCTCTTGGGGCGCTCCTGGGGCGATATTGAGGGAACCGGAAATCGTTTTCGGAGGTTCCGGCATCCTTCAGCGGACTTTGCCTGGACCTTGCCGGGACTTTGCCGGGACCTTGCCGCAATGCAGGAATTTTGCCAGGAGTCGCCTGGTTACTTTTCATCTGGGGACCCCCCGGGGGCCGCCCCAGTCGCGCAAACCAGAATGTACATACAATATGTGGACCAGTCATTGGAGATCTTAAGACGGTTCTGGCCCGATGGATTGGCGAATTTACTCGCTTCGCTCACTTCGGCCCATAATGCGCCACTGTAGGAAAATTGTCATGCGGGAATGTGCCGTGGGCGAGAGGTAAAAGCCAAGAGGGGTCACATAAGTTTGCGTGCGGAGCGGTGCGTTCGGGTGTACCAAGGCATGGGATGGACTTGTATCTTGGAGGCCTCGTGCGGCGTTTTGAGGCTATGCCTGGCGTTTTCGAGGCCCCCTTGGCGCGTTGGAGCCCAACTTGAACAATGTTGAATGGCGTCTTGGTCAGTTTGGAGGTCACGGAGTGAAGATTTGGAGTTTCTGGAGGCTTCAGGGGCGCGTTGGCGTGCACCCCCTGCCTTCCCCCCCCCCGCCTCACATGCGATTTCCGACCCTGTGGGAAAAGGAAAATCAGAGCGTGAATTACCTACCCCGCTTTCGCTTCCAGGCAAAACCAAGTCATACCACGCGCCTCCTCGTCAAGCGGCCTGACCAGTACAGGCCGTGGTTTGGCATCGCTTGGTATCTCTTGGAAGTGAGGGTGGTCAAAAGCGAGGTAGGTTTGTTTTGCCCCTAGAAAAGGGGATGGCAGTCAAACGTCCCATACGCCTTGTCGCCCGCGGCATGCGAGGATCTGCAGATCCCCGTTTGGGGGCTGCTCTTAGGCTCTCTTGCAGCTGTCTCGGGGCGATCCTTGGCCCGTCTTGGGGATCCTCAGGCCAGCGCCCACGAGCAAATCCGTGTGTGATCCCGAGCTGCCCGGAACTGGCCCCAGGTTATCTTTCCCGCCCAGGGGCTGCCATGCGCGCGCGAAGCAGCAGTAGTCATAAACATGCGTTTGGCGCCTCGCGCCTCCTACTGGTGCTTCTATGGTGCGCTACCTAGATGGGCGGCGCAGCTGTTAGATATTACCAGTTGTCAGTGGGAGATGTATATGTGTCTTAGTTGTGCGGGCCTCGTATCATCTCGCACCATCTAGCATCATCTCGCACCATCGCGCACCATTCTAAATCTCCGTTGGTAATGCACATCTGTTTGCGACGCCACCATAATAGTTACGTCGGCGGGCAACGCGTATAGAGGCCTAACAAAAATGTTTGAGTTGGGCTCGTCTGTGATGATGATATGGCATGTAATACAGCGAAGACAGCATCTAAGATAGTGAAGATGGAAGCAGTTACTGTCTTCAGCTATCTTAAGTGACATATTCTGCTATCTTCCCCCGCGGCAGTGGGCGCGCGTGCCTCCGAGCGTTGCAGGCCATGCGATTCGACGGTGGAGAGAGGCTGCACTCCTTTCGCCCTGCAACGCTCGGAGGGGCGCGCGCGCATTGCCGCGGGCGAAGCTAGCAGACAATGCGGCATAAGTCAGCAACGCTCGGGGGCGCGCGCGACCTGGCCACGGGGGAAGTTGGAAGGGCCTTATAACGTCACGCCCCACGTCCGCAGAGCCACCCGACACTCCGCCAAACCAGCGCATGTTCCCCATCGGTATTCTTATCTCCCTCCCCCTCCCTTGGTATCTGCTAAACAACCGTAGGTGTGCAAGCGCAAGTGCCCATGGCAACGACCAATCGGCGATTCCCACAGTGTATGTTGTTTTGGGGGTGGGTGTCGCTCCGCATGCCAGGCGCGTGTTTTTGGGCGCTTTGCGTCGCTTGGACCCGACGAAACATCGTTTTCCGAGTCAACAACAAGCGCGCCCGTGAGAATAATTGCGCTAACCGCTTAAACTTTCAACGACAGAAATGCGGCACCAAGCGTCACGTGCGCATGTCCGCAACGCGCATCCGCCGCAAACAGCAGCTTGCCCCCCCCCACACACACACACACACACACACACACACACACACACACACACACACACACACACACACACACACACACACACACACACACACACGCACACGCACACGCACACGCACACGCACACGCACACGCACGCACGCACACACACACACACACACACACACACACGCACGCACGCACACACACCACACACACATACACACAACACACATACACACACACACATACACACATACACACATACACAGACACACAGACACACAGACACACAGACAGACACACACACATGCACACATACACATACACACATACATACACACACACATACACACACACACACACATACACACATACACACATACACATACACACATACACACATACACACACACATACACACATACACACATACACACATACACAGATACACACATACACACATACACTCATACACACATACACACACACACGCGCGCGCACGCGTACACGCGCGCACACGCGCACACACGCATTCGCGCACTCGCGCACACGCACGCGCACACACCCCACTCCACACACAAAAACAAAACGGAGCGGGAACGATGCACTCAACCGACGCACTTCCGCGCCGCAAGCGACAAGTTTGGATTTCCATTAACGCGGCCGCGACGTTCCGCCGCTGCGCCGCTGACATACTTCACGCAAAATTCTGTTGCGCTGCGTAATCGACGTCGCCGCCGCGGCGCAGGTAATGTCTGCGCGCGGGAGCGCGACCGCCGGCGCACGCAAGCGCAGACTTGGCCAACTAACCAGAATGTGCGTCGATCGCTCGCGCGCGCGGGCGCGCGCGCGCTAGTTTTTCGTGCGCGCGTGTTGTCGCGAGCTGCCCGCCGTGCACGACGCGGCGAAGTGCCCGCGCAGCGCGCGCTGCTTTGGCAGCGCGACGCGGCGCGAACATTGCTTGGCGTGAATCGTGCGTCGCGCGCGTCGCATAATTATGCCTGCCCGAAGGCCGCGCCGACGCCTTCGCGGGCAGTCCGAAAGCGCTCGGGGGCGTTTCTCGACGGGGCAAAAGACGCCGCGGAGGACATGCGCGGAGGGGGCACGCCGGAGCTGGGCGCTCGCAACGCGCGCGCTACCACCTGGACGTTTGGCGGAGTTCCCCAAGAGTGGTGGCGGGGGGGCGGGGTGGAAATAATCGTCGAACTGGCGACGCCAGTTGTGCTCGTTTGACTTGTCCCAGCGAGACGCGTTAGACCTGTGGGACTTGCGGGGCCCGCGGGGCTTGCGCAAGTTGCGGGGCTCGCGGCTCTTCGGGCCAATGGGGCGCGCGGGGCCAGCGGCGGTTGCGGAGCGAGCGGGGCGCGTGGGGCGCGTTGTGAATGCGGCGCGCGTGGTGCCAGCTGAACATGCGTAGTTTGCGCGGCTCGCAGTGGGACCTGCATGTCCTGCAGGATCTGTTATATCTGTGACGCCAATTGAAAATGTCTGGCGAGCGATGCCTTTGGGGCCTGTAGGCCATGGCAGACGCGTGAAGGCATTGTTCCTGCGGGAGTTGCGGGACCTGCGCTGGCTCGCGGAGCCTGCCGGCGCAGGGGGCGCGCGAGCCCCGCGGGGATAGCGGAACGCTGCGCCTGCATGTGGGACATATTCACCGCGCGAACTTGAGGGTTAAGTGGGGTGCGCGCGTTGGGTCGCGAAGCGTGGGCCTCTGGGCCCTGTGAACAGCGGGCGCGCGAAACGCGCGACAAGCCGCCATCTGGCGACAGCGAGGCCCGCGGGGCTCGCGGGGGGCGCGTTGAGCCCGCGAGGCGCGCGACCTGGCGGGCGCGCGCTGCCCGGCGTGCTCGGGGGGCATGCGCGCCCGAGGGGGGGGGGGGGGGGGCAGGCCTGCGAGGCGCGCGAGACCCGCGGCGCCTGCTGCATTTTCGGCGCATCTCGGGCACGCAGGCACCTGCGGGGGTGGCGGGGCATGCGAGATGTTGGGGGCAGTGGAGCCTGCGGGGCACGCTGGGTCCGACGGGGGCGCGTGGCCCGCGGGGCGCGTGGGGCCCCGTTGGCGCTGAGAAGTGTGACGCTAGCGGGGCAGGCGCGCGCCCCTGAACTTTTGCATGGGTTTCTATGCAACGTGGGCGATGTTGCGTCGAATGCCACACGGTGAGCATCTACTGCAACATTTAATTCTCGGACCAGGAGAAGCGATCATCTGAAGGAAGCACGCGTGGCGACCTGCTACGGCGGGGCGCGCGCGTGCCTCTGAACTGTTGAGTTGATTCCAAGGCAACGTGGGCGATGTTACATCGAAAGCCCAGTGGCGGAAACCCAATGTACAAGCTCATGATCAGATCAGCAGAGGCGAACATCTGCGTGCGGAGCACGCGAAAACCTAACACAGCAGAGCGCGCGCGCGCCTCTGAACTTTTGCCCTGGCGTTTATGCGGCGCGGGCTATGTTGCCTCGACGACCCAATGGTGGACACCCAATGTTAAATTTTCATGTCAGGTCAGAAGAGGCGATCAGCTGAATGTGGAATTTTCGATAATCGAATGCAGCGGGGCGCGTGCGCCCGCCGCCGCGCGCGCGTCGGCCATCTCGTCGCGACGAGGTGGCCGACGCGAGCGCGGCGGCCCGCGAGAGCGGGCGCGCGCCCCTGATTTGTAGCATTGTTTCCTATGCAACGCGGGCGGTGCCACATCGAAAAACCCAATTGTTAACGCCCAATGTAAAATTTCATTCTAAGGTCGAAACCCAATTCAGCGGAGCGCGCGTGCGCCGCCGCGCGCGCGTCGGCTTGCGATCGCGCGCGCGCCCCTGAGCTGTTGCATTGGTCTCTACACCGCGTGGGCGATGTTAGAGAGAGGGCCCAACGGCGAACGCCCAGTGCAAGTTTCATTATCAGACCAGATGAAGCGATCATCTGAATGTGGCATATTCGGGAACCAAAACTTATACAGCGGAGCGCGCGCGCGGCGGTGCGCGCGCGCCCCCCGCTATATCATGTTTCCCTATATTCCGCATTCAGATGATCGCCTCTTGTGATCTGAGAATGAAATGTTACATTCTGGGCATTCAGCATTGGGTTTTCGATGTAAAACATCACGCGCGTTGTGTTGACAATGCAGCAGTTCAGGGGGGCGCGCGCGCGCTCCGCTGTGTTGGGTTTTCGTATATTTCACATTCAGATGGTCGCTTCTTCTGATCTGAGAATGAAAGTGCCCGCTGGACGTTAGCATTGGGTTTTCGAGAACATCGCCCGCGCTGTATAGAAAGCCATGCAACAGCCCAGGGGCGCGCGCGCCCTCTGGGGCCGCCGCGCGCGCGTCGGCCATCCCATCGCGATGAGATGGCCGACGCGCGCGCGTTCCGCTGCATTGGGTTTCCGTATATTCCACATTCGGATTATCCTTTCCTCCGACCTGAGAATGATTTTCCATTGGGTTTTCACCATTGGATTTTCGATGCAACGTCGCCCGGGTTGCATGGAGACCGACCCAAAGTTCAGAGGCGCGCCCGCGCTTGCGGGCCGCCGCGCGCGCGCCGGCCATCTCGTCGCGGCGGGGCGGTCGACGCGCGCGCTGCGGAGCGCGCGCGTTCCCCGCGGTATAAGGTCATCGTGTATTCCGCATTCATATGTTCGCCTGTTCTGATCGGGGACTGATGTTTGGCAGTGTGTTTTCATCAGTGGGTATTCTATGTAGCATCGCTAATGTTGCACAGAAGCCGACGCAACAGTTCAGGAGGGCGCGCGCGCGCTACACTGCGTTAGGTTTCCGCATATTCTACTTTCAGGTGTTCGCCTCTTCCGACCTAAGAGTGACACGTTACATGGCGTTTGCACTGCTGGGTTTTCGATGTAACGTCGCCCGCGCTGCATAGAAACCGACGCAACAGTTCAGTGGCGCGCGCGCGTTCCGCTGCAGTAGACTGTCGCGCGCCCCTCCTCAGATGGTCGCTTCGACCGGTCCGAGAATGGAATAGTTCATTGCGTTGTTTACAGTTGGCGTTGCGTTTTCGATGTAACATCGCCCGCGCTGCATAGATACCCGCGCGCAAGTTCAGGCGCGCGCGCGCTCCGATGCCAGGGTGGCTGGAATTCGCGGCCCGCTGGGCGTGGAACTCCAATTGCACGCAGGGGTTCACCCGCGCTCGCCTGGCCCACCCACTGCGCCGCAGGGCGGGGGGGGGGGTAGGGGGGGGGGGGCAGCTGTCGCGATGCCGCCCTCAGCCTGGTGCCCAGCACCCAGCCCTTTCGCGAACGCAAAGCTATGGGGCCCCTCAGCTGCCACACTTTCGCCCAAGCACAAATGGCGCGCACGGGCGCCGTGGTTTCGCGCCCTCGCAACGATGGTGCTAGATGGCTTCTCCCCAAACTATCGCCCACCAACATCTGCCAGCTGCCCCCATTCATCTAACGCGCGGAGCAGTTTCGCGACCTGCTCGGGTCTGCGCCTTTTACGCCCCAACCCATGGCAGCCTCTTTCGCCGCGACCAAGCTGGGGCGACTCAGGCGCCACGGCGTCGCCCCCGACGAGCTCCAGGAAACCGCCTCATGCCCCGCAGCTCCTTCATCTGCCCCCAAATTCCACCTCCGCCACCCGCGTTCCCCGTTCTCCCGCGCCCCCCCCCCCCCCCCTTCCGCTTCCTTCCCCCGCCCCGTATTCGCCAAATTCCTTGCCGGCCGCGCCCCCCCACCCGCCCGCCCGCGCGCCAGACTGTTCGGCGAGTTATCGAACGCGGCGGCGGTCACGCGGCGGCCGTTCAAGGCTGAGCGCCTTCCGCGGGCAATGCTGCTGATGTTTTTTTGGGGCGTAGCCCAAGTTTGTCTCTCGCGAAGCAGCCGTTGCGCGTCGGTTGCACTCTCGGCGGCCGAGGGCACAACCTATGGCGCAACCGCTTGGAGACGGCATTCTTCTCAGCGTCCGAGGGCGCAGCCTGTGGCGCAAGTCAGGGAAACGGTTATGTCGTCGGCCGCCGTGGGCGCAACCTATGGCGCAACCAGTAGGAGTGGGTATCATTCTCGGCGGCAACCTATGGCGCAACCACTAGGGGGCGGTTTCACTCACGGCGGCCGAGGGCGCAACCTAAGGCGCAACCGATACGATGTAGTTTTATTCTCGGCGGCCGAGGGCGCAACGAATAGGAGGCGGCGCTATTCTCGGCGGCCGGGGGCGCAACCTATGGCGCAACCAATAGCAGACCGTTTTATTCTCAGCTGCCGGGCGCGCAACCTATGGCGCAATCATTCGCAGGCGTTTTTTTTCTCGGCGGCCGATGGCGCAACCGATGGTGCAACCAATAGGAGACGGTTTTATTCTCGGCGGCCGAGGGCGCAACCTACGGCGCAACCAATAGGAGACATTTTTATTCTCGACCGCCGAGGGCGCAACCTGTGGCGCAACCATCAGCAGACGGTTGTATTCTCGACCGCCGAGGGCGCAAACCATGGCGCAATCAATGAGAGGCCGTTTTACTTTCGGTCGCCGAAGGCGCAAACTATGTCGCAACCAACAGGGGGCGCTTCTATAATCGGCGGCCGAGGGCGCAACCTGTGGTGCAACCGATAGAGGGCGGTTTTATTCTCGGCCGCCGAGGGCGCATTTTATGGCGCAAGCAATCGGAGACGGCTTCATTTACAGCGGCCGAGGGAGCAACCTATGGCGCAACCCAAGGGAACGGTTTTGCTTTCGGCTGCCGTGGGCGCAACCTATGTCGCAACCAGTAGGATGCTGTTTAATTGTCGGCGGCCGAGGACGCAACTTCTGGCGCAACAAATAGAAATCGTTTTTTTTTCGGCGGCGGAGGGCGCAACTTATGGCGCGACCGCCAGGGGGCGGTTGTATCCTCGGCCGCGGAGGGCGCAACCTATGGCGCAACCAATAGCAGGCGGGTGTATTTTCGGCGGCTGAGGGCGCAACCGATGGCGCAACCAATAGGAGACGGTTTTTTATCTCGGCGGCCGAGGGCGCAACGTATGGCGCACCCACCAGGAGACATCTTCACTGTCGGCGGCACAGGGCGCAACCCATGTCGTAACCGATAAGATGCGGTTTCATTCTCGGTGGCCGAGGGCGCAACCGATGGCACAACAAAACGGAAACGTTTTTTTCTCGGCGGCCGAGGGCGCAACCTATGCCGCAACCAGTGGCAGACGCTTGTATCCTCGGCGCCGGAGGGCGCAACCTATGGCGCAACCAATAACAGGCGGTTGTATTCTCGACGGCCGAGGGCGCAACGCATGGCGCAACCAATGGGTATCGGTTATATATGCTGCGGCCGAGGGCGCAACCTATGGCGCAACGAAGCGGAGATGGTTTTGCTTTCGGCCGCCGAGGGCGCAACCTAAGGCGCAACCGATCGGAGTGGGTTTTACCCCCAGCCGCCGAGGGCGCAGCCGATGGAGTAACCAATGCGAGACGGTTTCATTTTGCCAACAAAATTCCAATTGAGTGACTGACCAATTTTGACTGACTGATTGGCTGACCGACAAATTGGTCGCACCCGTTACGCGTCGATTTTGATATCGGCCGCCGAGGGCGAAACCTATGGCCGCCGAGGGCGCAACCTATGGCGCAACCAGTAGCATGCGGTTTTAGGTTGGCCGCCGAAGGCGCAACCTATGACGCAACCGCTAGGAGACGTTTTTCTCTCGGCGGACGAGGGCGCAACGCATGGTGCAACCGGTAGCAGGCGGTTGTATTCTCGGCGGCCGAAGGCGCAACCTATGGCGCAACCAGTAGGAGACGGCTCTATCCTCGTCGGCCGAGGGCGCAACCTACTGCGCAACCGATAGAAAACGGTTTTATTTTCGGCCGCCGGCCGTAGGCATTTTGGCTCATGCCTGGCGCGCGTCGTCGGTTCAAGGGTGGCCCTGTGGCGAAAGCCAGCTGGGCGCCCTTCGCTCCGCGCGCTCCGCATGATGGCTCGGGGGGCGGCGGAAGAAAGCTGCCCGCGGCGTACTTCGAGAGATCGCAGGCTGGCTAGGCGCCGAGCCCGCGATGCCTGCGAGCGGGGGTTCTGGAGAGCCCTGCACGGCCGAGGAGACCCACCCTGCCGCGGCGCTGCGCTCGCGGTCCTGGCGGAGGACGTGGCCAGGCGCAAGCGGCTGTCGCGCGGGGTGTTGGCCTCGCGTGTCCTCGGCACCAAGTCGGCTCCTGGCGAGGTGCTCATCAGGAACTGCTCCCAGCATGCGCGGGACCTCCCTGCGGAGGGGGCGGGATTGGCGCACTGGCGAGCAGCCGCGCGCGGCCCGCGCCTCGGCTCTGAAGGCCCGCCAACTGCTGTTGCTCCTGATGTCCTTCCCGATGCTGGGCGTTGCGAAGTGCTGCGTGATGATCGTCTACCGTTTCTGGTGACGCAGGCGACGGTCGACTGCGATCCCTCTGAGGGCGAGGGTGCCCTGGGCGGCGGGCGGAGCGTCCGGGCCTTCCTCCGGGACTCGCCTCAGCCCAGCGGCGGGGTTGCGGCTTTCGCCTGCCGTGCGTTCGGAACCGACGGGAGCATCCCCACTGGTCAGGCCAACGCTGAAGGGGAGGTGCTTGCGGCCGTCGTTGCTCTGGACAGCGGCTCGTCTCATGCTTCGGGTTGTCCCTCTTCCGCTACCGCGCCTTCGGTACTGCGAGTTGATGCGCCCGAGTTCGTGCCCTCAGCCCAGGAGTCAAGATTGTGCGCCGAGAAGGCCTACAACTACCCGTTGAAGGAGTGCTTCGTGTTGCCCGATGGGTGCCCTCCGCTTCCGAGGTGCACCTGCGGCGCCATCGTGTTCTCGGGCATCTCCGCTGCTGCGTTGCCGCCTTTCGTCAGTCTCAGCGGAGGGGGATGCCGGCGCCGTGGCTGCTGCGGGGGCGCTGGCGGCCCAGGCTCCTCAGGGGTGGGCGCCACACCGATGACATCGACGCCTTCTTCGGCGTCGACGCGGGATTGCATCCGCGGGGCCTTGTGCGACTCGCCGACTCTGTACATCTTCTCCACTGGCCGCAAGGCGGCGGCTTGGTGGCTGGCGCGTATGGTGATCGCCGAGAAGTGGCTCGGGTGCTGCTCCATTTTTGTGGGGCGCTTGCTGCCGCCAGCTGTTCTGTCTTCGGCAAGCGGCTCGGGCTCTTCTGGAGCCGATGGCGGTGATCCTCCTGGGCGTGCTCTCCCTGTGTTGGTGTGGGTGGAGACGGGGGGCGCTTTTGTCGACCTGACCTGCCGTAGAGCTGCAAGTCTTTTCCCGAGAGCGGGTGCTCTCGGTGCAGTGCGGCGCCTCCTGAGCGACCGCGGAGGATAAGCGGGGGCCCTAGCCTTCGAGGGCCCTCGTGTGCTGCGCCGCGCGTGCGAGGCGTAGAAGCTGGGACGGGCGTGCTGCGCGCTCCTAGGCTGCTGAGGAAGAAAAATTTTCGGCCGCCGAGGGCGCAACCTATGGCGCAACCAATTAGGAGAACGTCTTATTTCCTGTCAACGAGGGCGCAACCAATAGGGGACGTTTTGATTCGCGGCCGCCGAGGGCGCAACCTATGGCGCAACCAATAGGAGACGGTTTTACTGTCGGCCGCCGAGGGCGCAACCCATGGCGCAACCAATCGCAGGCGGTTGTATTCTTGGCCGCTGCGGGCGCAACCCATGGCGCAACCGATAGCAAACGGTTTTATTCTCGGCCGCCGAGGGCGCAACCTATGGCGCAACCAATAGCAGGCGGTTTTATGTTCGGCGGCCGAGGGCGCCAGCAATAGAGGGCGTTTTTTTTTTTTTTTTTTTTTTTTTTTTTTTTTTTTTTTTTTTTTTTCCGGCCGCCGAGGGCGCAACCTATGGCGCAACCAATTAGGAGAAACTATTGCTTTCGGTCAACGGGGGCGTGACCACTAAGAGAGGTTTTTATTCGCGGCCGCCGAATGCGCAACCTATGGCGCAACCAAGGGGAGACGGTTTTACTGTCGGTCGCCGAGGGCGCAACTCATGGCGCAACCACTCGCAGGCGGTTGTATCCTTGGCCGTTGCGGGCGCAACCCATGACGCAACCGATAGCAGACGGTTTTACTCTCGGCCGCCGAGGGCGCAACCTATGGCGCAACCAATAGCAAGCGCTTTGATTCCCGGCGGCCGCGGGCGGAACCTATGGCGCAACCAATGGGAGACGGTTTTATATTTGGCCGCCGAGGGCTTAACTCATGGCGCAACCACTTCGGAGAAAGTTTTTTGTTCGGTCAACGAGGGCGCAACCAATAGGAGACGTTTTTATTCGCGGCCGCCGAAGGCGCAACCTATGGCGCAACCAAGAGGAAACGGTTTTACCGTCGGTCGCCGAGGGCGCAACTCATGGCGCAACCAATCGCAAGCGGATCTATCTGCGGCCGCTGCGGGCGCAACCCATGACGCAACCGATAGCAGACGGTTTTATCGTATGCCGCCGAAGGCGCAAACCATGGCGCAGCCAATGGCAGCCGCGACGGATTCATTTTGCGCGGACGAGGGCGCAACGAATTGCGCAACCAATAGGTCGCGGCGCTATCCTCGGCGATCGGGCCATCTAGGGCGAGAGCCATCAGGAGCGAAGAAGACCGAGATGCCAGGGAGAGGAGGATGAACTGGAGGAGGAAAGGAACAACGAGGACAAGGTCCTAGACCAGGACGACAAGGAGGAGCTGGAGCTGGAGGAAGACCAGGAAAATGGGGAGGACGACGGTGACGACGGTTGGATGGGGAGGAGGACGAGAAGGAAGGCGAGTAGTACGAAGACGAGGTGTCGGCGCTCGAATGCGCGCGGGGTTACGCCCGATTTATGTTCGCCGTTTGGGCTGGCGGTAACGCTCAAGCGGCGAGCTGTCTTGTGATGTTGCGTTGCTGGTGGTCTGGCTGGTCTGGTTGGTCTGGTGGGAGTCTGTTCCTGGTTGGTCCGGCTGGTCTGGCTGGCTGTGAGCTGTGAGCTGCGGGGCCTGTGAAGGCTAAAAGAAGCCCGAGGCCCACAGAGCCCGTTGGCCCCAGGGCCTCAAGGGCCAACCCTAGGGGCCCCAAGGGAACCGCCAGGGGAAAGGGCGCGAAACGCCAAATGCGCGAAGCGCACGATTTCAAAGAAATCAGAAGGCAGCGGGGCGGAGGCGCACATCACGCCTGACAGCCCCCTCGCTGCATCAACAATGCGGGGCAGAAGACGCTGCCACACGCGCACGCCAAAAGAGGTGACGAGGGGCAAATACAACAGAAAGAGGAAAGTGATGCTGCATCACTCCCCTTCGTCACCTTCAGCGCGACGGCGTCTCTTGCGCCTGTCTTCGCGCGCCGTCTCTGCTGCGGCTGACCACTCAAGGAGGCTCGCTTCGTCGAGCCCGTAGGCGCTCAGCCAAGCCTCCCTCGAGGCCCCCGAGGAGTCAGGCGCCAGGGGCTCAGCCTCCGCCTCACCTGCTGCCGCCGCGCCGCTGGGGGGCCCTCGGCCGGCGTCGGCGGCCACGCCGCCAGGTGCATCATCGGGGCGGACACCCAGCCACTCCAGGAAGCGCACCCTGGCGGCCATCGGCACCACGTCCTCCTTGCGCAAGCTGGGCACGGACGCTCCGACCCTCTTGCTGCCGCTGTGGGGCGTGCCAGCAGGGTGCCGCCCCTGCAGCCAGCGCGCCTTCTGGTCTCTCCTGCCCTTGGGAAACCCAGCCGACCCTGGGCACTGCTCCTTGAGCTTGGGCGCCGCACCTGAGCGCCCGCCCAGCCGCGCGTACGCCCCGCAGTGGGTGCACGCCATCAGCTCCTGCTCGGCGGCTCCCTCCCCGCACTTGGCGTAGGCCAGGACGTGGCCGACGACGACGAAGGCCGTCGCCCCGAGGGAGACGCCACCAGCGCGCGCCGCCGATGCCCACCTGTCGCCCGAACACGGGTCGGGAGGGCGGCTGCTGGCGGGCTCCACCACTGGCACTGCGAAGGATACGGCCGCCCGCTCGCTGCCCTCGGGGAGGCCCTCGCAGTCCTTGACCTCGATCCCCTGCCAGATGAGGGAGGCTTGCGCCACCCAGCACGAGAGCTCCCTCACCACCTCCATCGTGCCAAAGAACTCGCGCCTGGCAGCTGGGCTGGTACGGTGGAGCTCCGCCCCCGCCTTGGCCCAGCGGTCTGCATGTCCGTTGCCACGGAGGTCCGCCTCCGTGATCTTGCCATCCATCACGTCTCTGGCGGTGCAGTGGGCTGCGACCTTGGTCACCTTGAGCGTGTCCACGTCTAGCGACGCGTAGATCCCCTCCCAGAGGTGGGCGTTGGGCTTGTTGGCTGCCGTCGCGTACTTCTTACCCAACGTGAGGCAGCTGACCGTGGACGCACAGTCGATGAGGATCTCGTCAACGCTCGGGCCCAGAAAGCGAGACAGCATCCAGACCGCGAAATCCTCGCCGTCCTTCGCCGTCTGGAACGGGCAGAGGTCCTGGCGCACGCTGCCGTACACCGCGCACTCCATGTTGCCGTCGGAGTCGCACTGCACGATGCTCCATCCCGCACGCCGCAGGCTCTCGTGCTCAGGGTCGAGCGCCGACCCATCCAGATAGAGCCGCCCCCCGAGAAGACCGTCAGCGGGGCGATTGCACCACATGACTGACATGGCGTCTGTCCTCGTGGCGGCCCTCGGTGGCTGAGGGAGCCAGCAGCGCGCGAAACATTCACCCGCCTCCTCGCCACGGCCGCGTGCACGATGCGCACAGCGCCGAAGGCGGTCAGAGGTAGAGTCACGCCTGGCCCCCGCAAGGACAGGACACTCGAACAGCCTGTGCCAGAGGCTGCCGCGGGGGGCCTGACAGGCACAGCAGCGAGCGTGCTCCCTCTCTCCCGCCGAGTGCAGACGGGTCTGGGGCCAGTGGGCGTTGGAAAGGAAGCTCACCACCGCCGCTTTCTCCCTGTGGCTGAGCTTGCTGCCAGGCCCGAGGACCTCCGCGAAGGCCTCCCAGAACAGGGGCGACTGGGGGAGCGCCCCGTGGCCGAGGCGGGCCAGCTCCGACTTGTCCGACGCGCGCCGTGCCCCTGCAGCAGCCAGCAGGCCCAGCTCGCGCGGCCCCAACATGCGCAGGTCCAGGAGATGGCCGTCGTCGGTTGCGAGGCGGGCCCCTTGAACAAGCCTCCAGCCAACCCTGGAGAGCGAGAGGGCCAGGGCATCCACCGGCGTGCGGCAGTGCACCCAAGGGGCTGCTGCCCCCGCGTGCCTCTGCACTGCCTCCTGCACGGCCGACTCGAACATGCGCAGCGGGACCTCCCCCGACTGGAGGAGACTGGCCGCCATCTGCACCGCGGCACGAAGCAGCGCGGGGCTCGGGTCGAGATCGGTGGACTTCATGACCTCCACCACTCTGAGTCTCAACCCGAGCGAGGCGCCCTTAGGGAACTTCCCAGCTGAGCGTACCGCCGCCAGGCGCCACGAATGCAGCTCCCTATCAGGTACGCCAGTCACAGTGCGCCCCCACAGCATCGCCGCGGTGGGCCCAGCACGATGGACCATCTCGGTAACCGCGCCAGCTGAGCGAAGCACCCCTAGCCTGCGTCCTCGGCGAAGGCCGCTGACCGCACGCACAGCTCCTTCATGAACTCCACGACGAGTGATGTTGGCGTCGGTGCCGAGGTTCCTCGCCTGAAGTCCCCTCTTGAAGGTAAAGCCATGCTCCGCCCAAGCCTCGGAGAGCTCCTTGGCGAGCTGCGGCGACGAGGCCAGGAAGACCGACTTACTCTCGTTGAGTGGGAGGTGCTGCTCACGCAGCTGTCGGACCACTTCACAACTGGCGGCCACCATCTGCAGCTTCACGAGCCGAGCCGTGCCGACCGCCTGGAGAGAAATATCGTCGACAACATTCCTCGGCGTGACCAACGGGCTCGTCGCCCCCGCTGCCAGGAGGGCTCCCAGAACTGGGAGCTTCGCAACTGCTGTCGCACACGCACACCCAGCCAGCACCGTTCCCGTAGTGCCGAAGGCGGGGGAGGCCATGCCCGCCGCGAGGATCATCCTAGGGGCCTGGTAGGACGTGAGGAGGCCGCGCAGCAACCTGAGGTTGAACCCGAAACGTACCGCATTCGCCCAGAGAACGTCGTGCCGCACGTGCTCGTAGAACTTGCTGATGTCCAGGAAGAGGCTCGCGGCCTCGAACTGCAGGTTCGACTTCGCGAACCCCGCGAAACAGTTGTGCAGCCAACCAGCCCTCTCACAGTCCCGCCCATCACGTCCCCAGAAGAAGGGGAAGTTGTGGTCAGCCTCCCAGCGCGCACAGCACGGTTGGCGGAGGCGCGACCAGAGCCGCAGGACCAACGGCAGCAGCGCGATGGGCCTTACCCCACCGTCTGCCTTCGGAATGAACACCATCAGGGAGACCTGCCCGTGGATCGATGCAGGGGCCTCGTCGTAGGCCGCCAGGATGTCCAGGATGCGCAGCTGCAGCGCCACTGGCAGAAGGAGGATCTGCCGAGGGTGCAGGGAGTCGCACCCGAGGCCCACCGAGGGGCTGTAGCGCTTGCAGGCTGCCTGGAGCTGCTCCAGCGAGATGGGGGGCAGCTGCCGCTCGCCCACGTCCCAGCTGCTGGCCCCTGCGCCCGAGGCAAACCCGTCCTGGAGCCAAAGCTTCTGCCAGACCCTCGTGAGTTCGCCAATCGCTGCCATGCCCACCAGCCTCCTGCCCGAGTCGGCATCCCTGACCGTCGGCGGGGGCGTCGCCTTCGAGAAGCGGTGGGCCAGGCGGCCGCCCTTCTCGACCGCTGTCTGGGCCCAGCTGCGCCAGGCCTGGGCGCTCTGAGCCGCATCGCGGCGCTGCGAAGCACAGAGCAGCCCTTGGAGGTCCCGAACTGCCTCAGGACTGCCGCGGACGCCCGCCTGGTACACCAGGTCGCTCAACCGCTCAGGAGCAGCACCAGGAAGACCCTGACCGACCGAGTCGTCCGCCTCCTGCACCGCCTCCAGCAAGAGCTGCGCCCTGAGCTCGGCCTGGTGCTCGTACCAGTCCGCATGCCGAGGGTGCCATCGGCCCGTGCTCTCCGCGCGCACCCGCTGGAGGGCCACGTCGAGGCAACTCCTTAGGCGGTGCGTGAGGAGGCTGAACCTGAACCTGGCTTCCCGCCTGACAAGGGCGCTGAGCGGCTTGAGGGTCAGCCTCGGCCCCTCTCCTCTGCCGAGATGACGGGCCAGGTCAGCTTGGCCGATGCCGTGGATGCCGACCAGGGTGCCTTCTGCGGCTGCCGCCCACTCTCCGAAGGCGACGGAGAGGCTGGTCGGAGCAGAGCCCACGTCCCAGGACCACGAGACCTCCCTGGACGTGACCTGCCCCTTCTTGCCAAACGAGTAGCGCACAATCTCCGCGTCCTCGTGTGCCCGAAGGAGCTCAGGGGCTACCTCGGGGAAGCGGGCGGGCCTGGACGGAACCTCGACCAACGCATCAGCCCGCGCATCCTGTAGGCGAAGTAGGACAGGACGATGAGGGTGCAGACCAAAGCCCTCGAGCGTGGTGGCACAGGAGGCCGTGCATGCAGCCAACGCCGCAGAAGCCACGAACCAGTCGTAGAGGTGGTCACAGCCCTCTGCATGGCACGTCGCCTCCGAGGGCCCCAGGACGTGCCCCCGCACTGCCGCGGGCCAGCCCAACTCCTCCAGGGGCTCGGGCTCCATGTTGAAGTCCGCTTGGAGGACCCACGGGATGTCTGCATCGAAGCCCGTCACCTCCGAGATGGCCGAAAACAAGTCGAGGTTGATGCCTCGGGGGCCCAGAGAGTGCTGAAAATAACCAGCAAGCACCAGAAGCCGAAGGCCCGAAGCTGCGGCAATCTCCACTCCGATGAGGCGGTGCCGCAAAGCCGAGGGCAGCGGGGCCGCAGACTCGTCGGCCTGCAAGCCGTCCCGCACCAGGATCGCCACGCCGCCTGAGGTCGCCAGAGGCCCCTGCTTCTCCGTCAACACTGCCGCGTGGAGGAAGGCCACGTACCCCAGGCCTCGAGCCTGAGCCGCCGCACTGGGCAGGCGCTCATGCGGGAGCCTCGTCTCCTGCAGCGCCACGACGTCGGGCCAGTAGTCGTACGCCTTGAAGAAGGCTTCAATCACCTCAATGCTCCTGCTCCAAGTATTGCCATTGCAGCCGAGCAAGACGAGGCCAGCTCGGAGCTGCTGGCCTCCTGCCCTGTCACCAGGCGGCGCCTTGCCGATGACGGCAGCCTCGCGAGCCGCACGCTCCTCAACGCCAGGCTCCATGTCCGCCGAGCCCCTGGTCGCGGGGCCCTCCGCCCCCACCAGGACTGGAGGGGGGACCTGGCCCCGCGCTCCAGCGCTCCTAGACGGCGTCGGCGGGCTGCTCGCCTGCACGGGAGGTGGCCACCGCTGGGGGGGGGCCGTCCCTCCGCCCCTCCGGTAGCGAGCGGGGGGTGCGCTTGCCCTTCACCAACGGGACCGAGAGCTGCGACGTCGTGGGGCTGAATCCCACCGCTCTCGGCCCCTGACTGGCCGTCGGGGGGCCACCTCGGTGTTCCCGACCGCGCCAGCTGGCTACTTCGGGCAAGGGCCTTGGGCGCCGCCCGCCGCCTGCGAGGGGCTCTGACGCGCCAGCGGCCGTCGCAGCGCCGCCTCCACCTGTCCCAGCAGCTGGGCCCCCGAGCTGTGGAGGCTTGCCACACCAGCCCTCCTGCGTCACCCACGGCGCGGCCCGTACCCTGCAGCAGGAGCCACGGCAGCAGCCGCAGCCACCAAGGGGTCGCCGTCCGAGATGGCCGCCCCTTGCTCTGCGAGGGCCTTGGCGAGGCAGGGCTCCACCTGGGGCCACGCACCCAGAGTCGCTCCGTGCTGGCCACGGGCCACTGCGGGCCCGTAGGGTCCTTCCGCAGACCTGGCCCGTGGGGCGGGCGGCCCAGCCGCGGACTGGCCTGTCCGCGGGCCTCCAGGGGCGGGGGCGGCCACGGGCCCACCTGAGGACACGATGTCGAGCGGCATGTCATCGTCCTCAGTCGCGAGGCCGTCGTCGCCAACGCTGTCGCCCCAGCGCTTCCTGGCCGAGCTGCTGCGGGGTCTGAGCACGTCAGCGACCGCTTCCTTCTGCGTGTTGAGAATGTCGACGATCTCGGAGAACCTGGGGGGCAACTCAGCCCCGTGCTGCTTGAGGAGGTCCGACAGGGCCCCAACCTGCGTGAGCAGCCCCTGGACAGCGTCCCCGAGCGGGCTCGGCACACCACCGACTGCCGCGTTGGCCCTCTGGATCGCCTGCTGCGTGACCTTGGCCTTGGTCTCTTCCAGCTCAGCAATCTGCCCAGTAACTTCATCAACTCCCAACTCGGCCGCAGACAGCTGCTCCTGCTTCTCCGCGATGAGGTCACGCAGCTCAGCCGCCTGCAGCTGGAGCTTCTCCCTCTTGGTGCGGGCATTGGCCAGCTGACGCTCGACCTTCTGGATGGCGTTGGCCTCGATGTGGAAGACCGAGTGGGGCGGGCGCCCCGTCCGCTGGGCCTCCTGGGCCGACTGCTCGAGCGCGGCGACCTGGTCCCTGCCCTGCTGGAGGGCCTTCTCCGCCTCACGCTGGAAGTCCTCCGAGAGCCCGAGCTCCGCGGCCGCCTGGAGCTTGTCGACCCGCTCCTTGGCCGCCACGAGCTGCGCCTGGAGCTCATCGTACTGAGACTTGGCCTCTCCCAAGGAACGCTCACGCCGTGTCCTGCTGTTGGGGGCGCTGCTGGGTGCCGTGCTCCCTGAGAGGGCCCGCTGAGAGGCGGAGCGCCTCGCAGCGCGTTGGTCAGCTCTTCCCCTGGGCTGCTGCACGAACCCGTCGGCGTCCACCCGAGGGGAGACCTTGTCGGAGCGGTACTCCTTCGTCCATGGGGGGGCACTGGTGCCACACGCCTTGCACGTCCAACGCTTGTCGCACCAATTCCAAGCGTTGCAGCCACGCTTAGCACACAACCAGTAAGCCCTCCGAGCGAGCCCCGAGGCAACCGCCGACATGGCGGCTCACCGAGGGACTGGCCGCAGCTTGGCCGAGACACTCGGCCCTGCAGGAACGAAGAAGAACAAAATTGGCGAAGCTTCTGGCTCGTGGCAGAGCGCCCCTCGCGCTCAAGAACGCCCGACGGACTCGCGGTCGTCGGGTGCGCCATGGCCTTGAGCCAAAATGGCTACGGAGGGCCTGGCTGGCTGGTTGCGGTTGGTCTGGCTGGTCTGCTTGGTCTGGTTGGTCTGGTTGGTTTCGCTTTTTGCATTGCCTCTGGTCTGGCTGGTCTGGTTGGTCTGGTTCGAGCTTTGTCCTTAAACTTCAGCTGGGGATTCGGGCGAGAGTGGTGTAGGGGAGGGTTGCATCAAACCGAGCCTAGGGAAGGCGAGAGTCGTTTAGGGAAGGGCCGTCGGGGTGTCCTCATCGAGCCTCGGGAGGAGTCAGAACGTCACCGGGAGTCATGCGATTTGGTGGTCGGGCGTCTGACGCAAGCGCCTGGCGAGGGGGGCGGGTTGCGCGAGATCGAATTGCTATCGCCGCGGAGGGGGCCTGACCATTCGAGCCTCTGGGCGAAACGGCCGTTCAATCTAACAGTATAAATATACTGTTCAAATGAAAGGCAGCTTCACTTGAACCGTATATTCATACTGTTCAAATGGTGGGGGGGGGCATCACTTGAACAGTACAATTTTACTGTCCAGATGAAATGCGCCTCCACTTGAACAGTATAACTATACGGTTCAAATGGTAGGCGCCCCCCACGGATACAATCATATTCAATCGTTCGAATTGGCGGAAGCATGTTTCGATCTCGTGGCCCCGCCCCCCGCGCCAGTGTCCCTGTCGCCGCCAGCGCAACCCTTTCGCGCGCCCTCTCGCCGCCCTCCACCTGGGCCCATTGTGGTAAACACCACGGCGGATTGGCCACGCCCACCTCCCACACCCATGTCCCGTGGGGCCCCCGAGACTCAGCCCGACGTGCATACTCGGCTCAGGATTTACATATCTTCGCTTGCATGTTCGAGCTCAAATCGAGCTCTATCATGGGATGGTAGAGCCCAAATCGAGCTCTAACATGGGGCGCTCGAGCTCAAATCGAGCTCTACCATGGTATGTTAGAGCCCGCCCTGCAGACCACAGGGTCAATTTCGGGCACGAGCGGGCCGTGCGGCCCCGCGCTTAGGACTTCCAGGAGTGCGACTGAGCGACTGAGGCGGCGTTGGTGGGCCCCAGCGTGTGTGCCGCGGCCGCCCGCTCCGTCGAACAGTTCCAGTCCTTTCTTTCCCAGGTGTTTCTCTCTGGCCTCCGTGAGACCCTGGATGACCCCTGGAGGCGAGGTTGGGTTCCCCTTGGGGCCAAGGTGCTCCGCCTCTGGGCCTCGGGTGTGTTTTGCATCCTGGAGCTTTGCTCTGTACGGGGACGGCCCTCGTAGGCCCTCTGGATTCGGCCCAGAGGTGGCCTCGGGCTTTGGCGCTTCTGTGGTGCCCTCCAGCCTTATAGGCCCCGCAGAACCAGAACCAGAACCAGATGCAATGCAAAAAGCCAGACCAGCCAGACCAAGCAGACCAGCCAGATCAGCCAGACCAACCGCAACCAGCCAGCCAGACCAGCCAGACCAACCAGGAACAAACCCCCACCAGACCAACCAGACCAGCCAGACCACCAGCAACGCAACATCACAAGACAGCTCGCCGCTTGAGCGTTACCGCCAGCCTAAACGGCGAGCGCACATCGGGCGTAGCCCCGCACTGATTCGAGCGCCGACACCTCGTCTTCGTACCACTCGTTTTCCTCCTCGTCCTCCTCCCCGTCCAATCGTCGTCATCGTCGTCCTCCTTATCCTCCTCGTCTTCCTCGTCTTGCTCCAGCTCCAGCTCCTCCTTGTCGTCCTGGTCTAGGACCTTGTCCTCGTTTTTCCTTTCCTCTTCCAGCTCATCCTCCTTTCCCTGGCATCTCGGACCTCCTCCCTCTTGATGGCTCTCGCCCTAGATGGCCCGATCGCCGAGGATAACGCCGCGACCTATTGGTTGCGCAATTCGTTGCGCCCTCGTCCGCGCAAAATGAAACTGCGCGCTATAAAGTGCGCCATGGGTTGCGCCCGCGGCGGCCCGGAACACGATCGTTTGCTAATGGTTATGCCGCAGGTTGCGCTCTCGGCAGCCGAAAGTGAAACCGTCTGCTATTTGCTGCGTCATAGTTTGCGCCCTCGGCGGCAGATGCTAAGATCGTCTACTATCGGTTGCGCCACGGGTTGCGCCCTCAGCGGCCAAGCATAAGACCGCCTGCGATTGCTTGCGCCATGTTTTGCGCCCTCGGCGACCGAAAGTAAAACAGTCTCCTCTTGGCTGCGCCATAGGATGCGCCCTCGGCGGCCGCAAATAAAAACGTCTGCTATTGGTTGCGCCCTCGTTGACCGAAAGTAAAACGTTCTCCTAATTGGTTGCGCCATAGGTTGCGCCCTCGGCCGCCGAGAATAGAGCCGCCCCCAACTGGTTGCGCCATAGGTTGCGCCCCCGGCCGCCGAGAATACAGCCGTCTCGCATGGGTTGCGCCATAAGTTGCGCCCTCGGCGGCCGAGAAACACACCGTCTGCTATTGGTTGCGCCATGATTTGCGCCCCTGGCCGCTGGGAATAAAACCGTCTCCTATTGGTTGCGCCACGGGTTGCGCCCTCGGCGGCCGAGAATGAAACCGTCTCCTATTGGTTGCGCCATAGGGTGCGCCGTCGGCGACCGACGACAAAACCGACGCGTAACGAGTCCGACCAGTTAGAGAGTAAGGGAGTCAATATGTCAGACAGTCAAGGCAATGAGTAAGTCTGTTAATCAGTATGTCTATCAGTCAGTATGTCTGTCAATCAGTGAGTCAGTCAGTCAGTCAAGCCAATCAGTAAGGGAGTCAGTCAATCAGTAAGTCTGTCAGCCAGTCAGTTGGATATTCGCTCGCGAGGCGCAAGGTCGGGCTACGCCCGAAATGCAACCGTCTCCGATTGGTTGCGCCATACGTTGCGCCCTCGGCCGCCGGGAATAAAACCGCCTCCTTATCGGTTGCGCCATAGGTTGCGCCTTCGGCCGCCGAGAATAGAACCGCCCCCAAGCGGTTGCGCCATAGGTTGCGCTGTCCGACGCCGAGAATAGAGCCGTCTCCTATTGGTCGCGCCACAGGTTGCGCCTTCGGCCGCCGAGAATAAAACCGTCTCCTACCGGTTGCGCCATAAGCTGCGCCCTCGGCCGCCGAGAATAAAACCGCATTCTTTTGGTTGCGCCATCGGTTGCGCCCTCGGCCGCCGAGAAAAAAAATATTATTATCGGTTGCGCCATAGGTTGCGCCCTCGGCGGCCGAGAATAAAACAGCCTCCTATTGCTTGCGCCATAGGCTGCGCCCTAGGCCGCCGACAATAACGCCGTCTCCTTTTGGATGCGCCATAGGTTGCGCCCTCGGCCGCGGAGAATTCAACCGTCTCCGATCGGTTGCGCCATAGGTTGCGCCCTTGGCCACCGAAAATAACATCGTATCCTGGCGGTTGCACCATAGGGTGCGCCCTCGGCGGGCGAGAATAAACCCGTCTCCTATTGGTTGCGCCATAGGGTGCGCCCTCGGCCGCCGAGAAACAAAACCGTCTCCTTGTGGTTGCGCCATAGGTGGCGCCCACGGCCGCCCAGAATGACGCCGTCTCCTAGTGGTTGCGCCATGGGTTGCGCCCTCGGCCGCCGAGAATAAAGCCGCACCCAACTGGTTGCGCCATAGGTTGCGCCCCCGGCCGCCGAGAATACAGCCGTCTCGCATGGGTTGCGCCATAAATTGCGCCCTCGGCGGCCGAGAAACACACCGTCTGCTATTGGTTGCGCCATGATTTGCGCCCCTGGCCGCTGGGAATAAAACCGTCTCCTATTGGTTGCGCCACGGGTTGCGCCTCTGGCCGCTGAGAATATCACCGTCTCTTATTGGTTGCGCCAAAGGTTGCGCCCTCGGCGGCCGAGAATTACACCGCCTGCCATTGGTTGCGCCATAGGTTGCGCCTTCGGAAGCCGAGAAAAGAGCCGCCTCCTATTGGTTGCGCCATACGTTGCGCCCTCCGCCGCCGAGAATAAAACCGACCTCTAGCGGTTGCGCCATAGGTTGCGCCCTCGGCCGCCGAGAATAGAACCGCCCCCAATTGGTCGCGCCATAGGTTGCGCTGTCGGCTGCCGAGACTACAACCGCATCCTACCGGTTGCGCCGTAAGTTGCGCCCTCGGCCGCCGAGAATAAAACCGCATTCTTTTGGTTGCGCCATCGGTTGCGCCCTCCGCCGCCGAAAATGCAACGGGCGCGCGAAGGCTGCGAGTAGTTTGTCAGCCAGTCAGTCAGTCGGAGTCTGTTACTTCGCGAGAAACAAACTCGGGCTACGCCTGAAAACATCAGCAGCATTGCCCGCAGAAGGCGTTCAGCCTTGAACGACCGCCGCCCGGCCACCGCCGCGCTCGCTAGCTCGCCGAACATTCGGGCGCGCGGGCGGGCGGGCGGGCGCAGCAGGCAGGGGGTTGGGCGAAGAAGGGGCGGGGGAAGGAAGCGGGGCGGATGGGGGGGCGGCGTGGGAAAAGGGGAAGCGCGGGGGGCGGAGGTGGAGTTTGAGGGCAGATGAAGGAGGAGTTGCGGGGGATGAGGCGGTTTCCTGCAGCTCGTCGGGGGCAGCGCCATGGTGCCTGAGTCGCCCCAGCTCTGCCGTGGCGCAAGAGACTGCCATGGGATGGGGCGTGAAGGTCTCGGACCTGAGCAGGCAGTGAAACTGCTCCGCGCGCCTAGATGGGCGGCGCAGCTGGTGGATGTCCGCTGGCGATAGTGGGAGATTGGCCATCTAGCATCGTCGTTGCAAGGGCGCGAAACCACGTCGCCCAAGCGCGCCATTTGTGCTTGGGCGAAAGTGTGGCAGTTGAGCAACCCCATAGCTTGGCCCTCGCGAAAGGGCTGGGTCCCGGGCACCAGGCTGAGGACGGCGCGGCGACAACTGCCCCCCCCCCCCCCTGCGGCACATTGGGTGGGCCAGGCGAGCGCTGGCGAACCCCTGCGCGCAATTGGAGTTCCACGCCCGGCGGGCAGGGGCAATTCCAGCCACCCTGGCATCGGAGAGCGCGCGCACTTAATTTTTTGCAGTGGTTTCTACACGACGCGGGCGATGTTGCGTCGAAAACCCAACGGTCATACTAGTAATAATAATATTTGAAGACAAAAACATGCAAAATTCCATTCTCGGATCAGAAGAAGCGATCACCCGAGGGGGGGGCGCGCGAAAACCGAATGCAGCGGAGCGCGCGTGCGCCCCTGAACTGCTGCATTGACGCCTATACAACGTGGGCGATTTTACATGGAAAGCCCAACGGTGAAAACCCCGTGAACATTTCGTTCTCAGATCAGAAGAGGCGAACATCTGAGTGCCGAATCTACGACGACCTAACACAGCTGAGCGCGCGCGCGCGCCTCTGAACTGTTCTATTGGTTTATATGCGACGTTGGCGATGTTATATGGAACACCGCGTATAAAGTTCCACTCGCAGATGAGAAGAGGCGATCATCTGAATGCGGAATGCACGAGAAGGTGACCGAATGCAGCGGAGCGCGCGAGCGCGCCGCAGCGTGCGCGTCGGCCGCCTCGTCGCGACGAGGTAGCCGACGCGCGCGCGGCGGCCCGCGAGTGCGCGCGCGCTACTTGAACTGTTGTATTGGTCTCTATCCAACGCGGGCGATGTTCCATCGAAAACCGCATGGTGAGAAAAAAAATGTAAAATTTCAGTCCCAGATGCTACTAGGCGATCGTCTGAATGTGAAATGTGCGAAAACCCCATGCAGCGGAGCGCGCGCGCCGGCCATCCCATCGCGATGAGATGGCCGACAAGCGCGCGGCGGCCGAGATCGCGCGCGCGCCCCTGATTTGTTGCGCGGGTTTCTATACACCGTGGGCCGTGTTACATCGAAAACCCAATGGTGAACATCTTTTGTAAAGCTTCATTCTTAGACCAGAAAAAGGCGAACAACTGAACGGGACATGGACGGAAACACAGCGGTAGCGGTTCGCGCGCGCGCACCGCCGCGCGCGCTGCTTTATTATTATAATTATATGTTTTTTTTTTTTTTTTTTTTTTTTTTTTTTTGGGGGGGGGGGGCGCGCGCGCGCGCTCCGCTGTGTTTTTTTTTTTTTTGCATGCTCCACATTCAGATTCTCGCCTCTTCTGTTATGAGAATGAAATTTTACAATGGGTTTTCACCATTGGGTTTGCGATGTAACATCGCCCACGTTGTATAGAAACCAATGCAACAAATCAGGGGCGCGCGCGCGATCGCGGTCCGCCGCGCGCTTGTCGGCCATCTCATCGCGATGGGATGGCCGACGCGCGCGCTGCGGCGCGCGCGCAGCCCCGCTGTCAGGTTTACGTATATTCCGCATTCAGATATTCACCGCCGGGTCTTCGACCCAGCATCGCCCACGTTGTATAGAGGCGAAAACAATTCAGAGGCGCGCGCGCGCCCCGCTAGGCTAGGTTATCGCATATTCGACGTTCAGATGTTCGCCTCTTCTGATTTGACATATAACGAAATAAGGTTTTCACCGTTGGGTTTTCGATGCGACATCGCCCGCTTTGCCTTGGAAGCAGTGCAACAGTTCAGGGGGGCGCGCGCGCGTTCCGCTTCCCATTTGGTTGTCATGCGTTCCTCATTCAGATGATCGTTTCTTCTTGTCCGGGAATGAATGTTCAAATTGGGCGTGCGCCGTCGGCTTTTGACGTGACATCGCCCGCGCTTCGGTGTAACACCGCCCGCGCGCATTCTGGTTAGTTGGCAAGTTTGCACGCGCGCGCGGACGCGGTCGCGCGCCCGCGCGCGCGCCCGCGCGCAGACATTACTTGCGCCGCGGCGACGACATCGGTCGCGCAGCGCAGAAGATTTTTTGCGCGTATTATTCCAGCGCGCTGACGTATTTCGCGCGGCGGCGCAGTGGCGGGGCCTCGCGGCCACATTAATTTAGGAATCCAAAAAGTGCGCTTGCAGTGTGAATGCGCGCAGCTTGAGTGCCTCGCTCGCGCGACGTGTTTTTTGTTGCTGGGGGAAGGGGGGGGGGGGGGGGGGGGGGGGGGGGGGGATTGGGGTCGATGCGGTTGCGCGTTGCGGACATGCGCATGCGATGTTTTATGCAGCATTGTTTGCCGTTTCAAGTTTAGGCGGTTAGCGCAATCCTTCTTGCGGGCGCGCGGTTGTTCTTGGTTCGGGGAACTTGGGCTCCGTCGATTCCAAGCGGTGCCCCCCCCCCAAAAAAAAAAAAAAACGCCAGAACAGCCCGCTCGGCATGCGCAGCGACACCCATCCCCAAAACACGACATACACTTTGTGAATGACAGAAACTTTTTTTTTCCTGGTTGCAAGGGCATTTATGCTTGCATTCCTGCGGGTTCTTGTCAGGATGTAGATTACTAGGTCTCACAGTATCTTATGATGATTCCTTACCACATATCAATATGTTATTTTGCTATATCTTAAGAGTGAGGGCGGGTATATATTAGATACATCTAAGTTCGCATGCTAAGCTAAGCGCTGGTAATCACTATAGTGCTTGCTGATCATCTAACAGCTGCGCCGCCCATCCAGGCAGTTCGGCGATTTCTCCCACCCCCCGCGCCACCGCGCACGCATTGCCCGTTCCTTCTTAAGGAAATCCGCCAAATGTCCAGGTGGTAGCGCGCGCATTGCGAGCGCTCTTTCGCTTTGGCGCACCCCCTCCGCAGCGTCTTTTCCCATCGGCAAAGCTCCCAAACGCTCCGCGGGCTGCCCGCGAAGGCGTCGGCGCGGCCCTCCGGGCGGCATAAACGTACGACGCGCACAGCGCGCGATTCACGTCAAGCACTGTTCGCGCTACGTCGCGCTGCAAAAGCAGCGCGCGTTGCGCGGGCAGTTCGCAACAGCACGCGCGCGCAAAGCAAGCCGGCGCCCGCGCACGCGAACGAATTGCGCACATCCTTGTTTTTTGGTCAAGGTCGCACGTGCGCGCGCAGGCGGTCGCGCTCCCGCGCGCAGATATTTCCAGCGTCGCGGCGACGACATTGCTTACGCGGCGCAAAGCAATTTGGCATTTAATATTTCAGCGCGTTGACATATTCCACGCTGCGGCGCAGTGGCGGGACATCGCGCGGCCGCCTTAATTTAGGAATTTGGAATTTCCGCTTGCGGCGTGAATGTGCGTGGGTTGAGTGTTTCGCTCGCGCGCCATTTTTTTCGGGGGGGGGCGCAAGCTTCGGCTTGCGACGATTGCGCGTTGCGAACATGCACATGTGATGTTTTATGCAGAATTCTGCCCCGTTGAAAGTTTAGGCGGTCAACGCAATTTTTATCACGGGCGCGGTTGTTGTTGATTCGGGGAACTTGGGTTTCGTCGATTACGAGTCATACAGAGCGCAAGAAAATAAACAACTCGCGCTTGACATGTGCAACGACACCCATCCCAAAACAAACATGCAATTTGGCAATGCTAGAAGCGTTTGTTTTTCGGGTTGCGTGGGCATTCATGGTTGCACTCCTGCAGCTTTCAATCCAGATCTATCTTCATATATCTGACCAAACATCACGATTACATCTTAGCATAACGCAGATGATGGATTGCTCTATGTTAAGACCTAGGGCGGCAACATTTTAGATGTATCTAAGTTCGCATCTCATTTAAGTACTGGCAATCACCATAGTGCATGCTGATCATCTAACATCTGCGCCGCCCATCCAGGTAGGCCCGCTGGGGCGGCGGATAATTGTGCCGGGTGCCATTGCCCGGCGGAGAACATACTGCCGACGCCCGCGCCAGTCACATGCGTGCCGACGCCCACGATTCCCGCTGTTTGTGGCAACCAGGTCGTGGAGGCTGGAGAGGAGTGCGAATGCGCAGGTGGCGCCACCTCGTGCAGCTTCTGCGAGAACTGCGTCCTGCAGGCGGGCAAGGATTGCAGCCCCGACTCGGCCTCTGGTGGGGCCTGCTGTAACTGCGATGGCACCTTCAAGACCCCCTCGGACACGTGCGATACGACTGGCGGCCCAGGCTATTGCGACCGGGGTGTGTGCCGAAACACCGTCTGCCACACTTACGCTGAGTTATTCGACGACTTCTGCGGCCTTCACGCGGACAACGACTGCAAGTATGGTTGCATGCGGAATGGCCAATGCGATTCTTTGAAAAGCACTACGATCCATGGTGTGCCAGCGGATAACATGGTGAAGGACGGAGCCAGTTGCGATGGCGGCAACGGGGTCTGCCAGAGCGGCGTCTGCTCGAGCCAGCCCGCTGGATGCACAGGGCCGATAGCAACGGGCGACACCACTACATGCGACGACTGGTACGGACAGGTTACGTGCACTGAGCTCGAGAGTTGGGGTTGCAATTGTGACGGTTGCACATGTTCGGCGCCGACGCCGAGGCCGACGCCCGCGCCAGTCACATGCGTGCCGACTGGCCCGACGCCCAGCCCGACTCCCAGCCCGACGCCCAGCCCGACGCCGAGCCCGACTCCGAGCTCGACGCCCAGCCCCACATCGAGCCCGACGCCCAGCCCGACGCCGAGCCCGTCGCCCAGCCCGACGCCCAGCCCGACGCCCAGCCCGACGCCCAGCCCGACGCCCAGCCCGACGCCCAGCCCGACGCCCAGCCCGACTCCCAGCCCGACGCCCAGCCCGACACCGGCAGTTGGGGGGCCTGCAACGGGGGGCGGGGGCGTGCACGCCACCGGCGACCCGCACCTGGTCAACGTGTACGGGCAGCACTTCGACATCCTGCGGCCGGGCGTGCACGTGCTGCTCCAGGTTCGGTGCGATCGAAGTGGGTACTGAAAGGACGGGGGCGACACTTGCTCCACCATTTTGAGCAGGACTCGCTGTCGGTATCGCCGCGGACGCCGGTCGAACGACGAAGAAACGCCATAAACGTAAAATGTTTACGCTCCGCTCGGAATTCTCGGATCCGCGCCTGGGGCTCCCCCAGCGGCGCCTCCGGTGCCGCCCCTGGCGCGCTCCGCGCGCCACGGAGGGGCGTCCCGCGCAGATCCAAGAGAGCCGCGCGGACCTCCGACAGTCTATGCTTGTGCTGTGTTTTTTTTTTGGGGGGGGGCATTTTTATTACTATTGAAAGGACGGGGGCGACACCTGCTCAACACCATTTTGAGCAGGGCTCACCGTCGGTATCGCCGCGGATGTTGTGTCCACTCGGCAGGACGGCGTCTGCCCCGCAGCGGCCGCCCGTCGGACCGTGGGCCGCGTCCGCTGCGGGCCGCGTCCGCCGGCAGGTCCCGCGCGGGGCGGCGCCGAACGCCACGAAGCTGCGCGTGCAGGCGCAGGCCGTGCAGATGGGCGCCTCGTGCGCGGAGATGTACTTCCAGGTTTACAAGTCTTCTGTCGGGCGTGTCCCACTGCAGGGGGATTTTCGAGCAAAAATAAAAAATGCCCCAAACATGCCCCAAAATATTCAGAAAATAGTCCCCAGACTGTCTGTGGACTATTTTTTTATTATTTTTGGTGTATTCTCTATTTTTCGTCGAACATCCCCCAGTAGGGGGACAGGCCCGACTTAATTTAAGTCTGGCATGTCCTTAGTGGGCCCTGGAAACAACAGGGCCGTTTTTTCACCAGTTCCGTTCTGCCGTTTTGTTTTGCTGGTTCCGACGCCGTTTTTTTACTGGTACCGTCGCCGTTCTTTTACGAGTTTCCGCTCCAGTTCCAATCCTGGAGCCGTTTTTGTTGCCGTTTCCGGTCGCCGTTTTTTTGCGGCTTCCATTTTCAAGGGACATTTTTTGGAAACGGTGGAAAATCGGCCCTGCCGTTTCAGGGGCCCACAGGAGGAATAGTCAAGAATAGTCCAAGCATAGTCTGGGCTGGGGACTGTTTTTGAGCATTCTCGGAGTATGCTTGGTCTTTCGTCCAAAGTCCCCCCGTAGGGGGACATGCCCGACCTCAATCCAGGTCCTCAACGTGACGGGCGAGTGGGTCGAGGACTAGGGAATCGTATTAGGGGAACAAACAAAGACGCAAACATAAAAACTCGGAGGTCCGCGCGGATTCCTCGGATCCGCGCTGGACCCCCCCCCCGGCGGCGCCTCCGGCGCCGCCTCTGGCGCGCTCCATACGCCAGGGAGGGGGGTCCAGCGCGGATCCCAGAAATCCGCGCGAAGCGCCAAACGTTTATGTTTATGCGGTTTGTTCTTCTTCTAAATACGTTTTGCATGACGTGACGGCCCTGCCAGCAAGATGTATAGTGAGTTCCAGTGGTGTGTGTGTGCGTCTGTGTGTGTGTGTGTGCGTGTGTGTGTGTGTGTGTGTGTGTGTGAGTGAAGGTGTGTGTGTGTGCGTGAGGGGGAGGAGGAGGAGGAGGAGGAGGAGGAGCAGGAGCAGGAGCAGGAGCAGGAGGAAGAGGGGGGAGGAGGTAAAGGAGGAGGAGGAGGAGGAGGAGGAGGAGGAGATGGGGGAGGAGGAGCCCCCGCGCCGTTGGGGCCGCCGTGCGTGCGTGCGTGCGTGCGTGCGTGTGTGTGTGTGTGCGTGTGTGCGTGCGTGCGTGCGTGCGTGTGTGTGTGTGTGTGTGTGTGTGTGTGTTTGTTATCACGCGCTGCTTGCAGGACGTCTCCTGGGAAAGTCCGAGTCCGGTGCATGCTCCGTTCGCTGTGTCGGCCTCAGGTCGGGGCCACCCGACCGTGGGCGCGTCGTTGCAAGCACGTCGGGCCTCCGCTGAGCAGGGCATTCGCGCAAATGCCAGCCAGCGCGGGCCCCAAGCAGTAAGGACATGCCATGGAGGTGAAACCTATGTTGAGTAAGCTGTGTCGCCATGCCGTTCGACGCCAACGTCGTCGTCGTCATCATCGCCATCGTCATCGTCGTCGTCGTCGTCGTCGTCGTCGTGTGTGTGTGTGTGTGTGTGTGTGCAGGTGTGCATGTGTGCATGTGCGCAGGTGTATGTGTATGCTTCTCCACGCCGCGCGAGCAGGATCGGCCCGCGCGCTCGTCCGGCCTGCTCTGCTCCACGCTGCCGCCAGACGTCGGAGCCCCGATTCAGCAGGGGTAGCTCAGGTCAGGGCTAACACTCAAGCAGTGGCGAAGCGTCCTGGCTCGCCTATGGACTACCAAACAATGTTCTGAGAACCCTTTGTGGTTTCCACGAAATGTTCTTTGAACATTTCTGGTTGATATTGTGTTGTTTGAAACATCGGGCTTATGTTCTAAGACCATTGTTTTCGTTTAAGAGCATTTTTAGGTTCTAAGAACATTTCGCGGTAGGACTATAGAAATGCCGGGACGGTCGGTCCCTGCTCAAAACACGGGTTCGCTTTTCGGGAACCCGAACCCGAGTTACCCCAGGCACGAGTTTCCCCGGATCATTCGGGCGTCCAGAGTCCCGGATCATCAGGGATAACTCGGGTCAGGGTTCGTTTTTCGGGGAGTCCAGACCCGAGTTACCCTGGGCCTGAGTTACTTGGATATTTCGGGCGCCCAAAGACGTGTGTGAGTCAATGCGCTCGTGCTTGTGTGTGCGTTTGTCGGCCGCGAAACACGGGCCGAGGTGTCTTCGTGTGTCCCTGGGCCCCTCCTCCGTGGCTCTGCCCACCTCCGACCGACGCGCGCAGAACCCAGCCATGCGACGCCCCGATGTTTTCAGCACGGCGTCCCCGGAAGCCCAGACCCCTTTCCCAGGGGCCGGTTTTTCGTCCTGTGCCGTTTCTTGATGGTCCTGAGGCCTGGCGAGGGCCCCCCCGAGGCCGAAGACGGTGAAAAGCCACCCGTTCTGACGTTTGCGACGCGATCGTGTCTGGGGTTTTTGCCTTCTCCGAGGACGGGCTGCGCCCCGGAGGCCCCTACGCGGCGGCCGGCGCCCCCGGGGCCTTGCCAGGCCCTGGCGGCTGGGGCGGCCCGCGGGTGTCGAGAAATGCGGTGCGGGCTCGGCTTCGCGCAGGAGTGACCCTTTTTTTTTTTTTTGGTTCGCCGGAGTGACCATACTCGGGGGTTGCTCCGGAGCAGGAGGGGAGGAGGAGGAGAAGGAGGAGTAGGAGGACTAGAGCAGCGGGGGGGAGCAGGAGGAGGGGGCAGGAGGAAGATGCGGAGGGGTGGAGAGGAGGAAGGAGGAGGAGGAGGAGGAGGAGGAGGAGTGGAGGAGGAGGAGAGGAGCGGAGGAGGAGGAGAAGGAGGAGGAGAAGGAGGAGAAGGAGGAGGAGGAGGAGGTGGAGGAGGAGGAAGGGGAGGAAGAGCAAGGGGAGGAGGAGGAGGAGGAGGAGGAGGAGGTGGAGGAGGAGGAGGAGGAGGAGGCGGAGGGGGAGGAGGAGGAGGAGGTGGAGGAGGAGGAGGAGGTGGAGCAGGAGGAGGAGGAATAATAATCAGAAGACGGATCAGACGAATACTGATACTAATATTTATAATGCTGTTGATAACCACACTAAGCACTAGCAAGCTAATACTCATAATGTATTAATAACAGCACCAAACACTAACACCTATTACTACATATATTGTAATGATATTAATACCACTAACAAGACTACCACTACTATTACTAATAATAACAATAATGCGACCCCTACTACCATCACTACTACTAATCATACCAATAGTAATACTACGATCAATACGGATACTGATAGTGATGCTGTCAATATGGACACTAATACTAAGACCTGTCATAGTAATAATATTCGTTATACTAGGACGCATACGAATAATCATACTACCAAGACGAATACGAAGAAGACAACACAGAAGAAGCAGGCGACGAAGAGGATGAGGTGGAGGAGCATGAGGATGAGGATGAGGAGGAGGAGGAGGAAGAGGAGGAGGAGGGGGAGGGGGG
>CAUYUJ010015727.1:0-22500 GCA_963575745.1 Prorocentrum cordatum
TCATCATCATCATCATCATCATCATCATCATCATCATCATCATCATCATCATCATCATCATCAGCATCATCATCATCATCATCATCATCATCATCATCATCATCATCAGCATCATCATCATCAGCAGCAGCAGCATCATCAGCAGCAGCATCAGCATCATCATCATCATCCTCATCATCATCATCCTCATCATCATCAGCATCATCATCATCAACATCATCGTCATCACAGCATCATCATCATCCTCATCATCATCAGCATCATCATCATCATCGTCATCATCATCATCATCATCAGCGGCAGCATCATCAGCATCATCATCATCAGCAGCAGCATCAGCAGCATCATCATAATCATCTTCATCGTCATCATCATCATCATCAGCAGCAGCATCAGCATCAGCATCATCATCATCATCATCATCACCACCACCAGCATCATCATCATCAGCAGCAGCAGCATCATCAGCATCATCATCAGCATCATCATCATCAGCATCATCATCAGCATCATTAGTATCATCATCATCATCAACATCAGAAGCATCACCATCATCATCATCATTATCATCATCATCATCATAATCATCATAATCATCATCACCATCGTCAACATCTCACCATCATCATCATCAGCAACATCATCATCGTCATCATCATGATCATCATCCTTCCCCCCCCTCCTCCTCCCTCATCTGCCTACTCAACCCTTCCTCTCCCCCCCCACTCCTCCTCCTCCTCCTCTTCCTCTTCCCCCCCACTCCTCCCTCCTCCTCCTCCTCCTCTCCTCCTCCTCCCTCCTCCTCCTCCTCCTCCTCCTCCGTTCCTCCTCCTCATCCTCCTCCTCCTCCTCTCCTCCTCCTCCTCCTCCTCCTCCTCCTCCGCCTCCTACCCTTCCCCGCTCGTTTTCATCTTCGTCGTCTTCAGGGTCGGCGGCACCTGCCGTAAGGCAATCGCAAAAGTGAACTGAGCACTGCATGACCCTGAACTTTACAAGTTGCAGCGCCTATATCTCCAGCGTGGTATTCTTGAACATCCGATTTCACGAGGCCAGGGACGCTGGCGGCACGCTGTCCACACAAGGCCAGGGGGCAAGCCAAACGGAGCGCAGCCTTGGGCCGCCCCTCGTGGCATCACCCAAAAATACTTACTGACGCCCTCGTCTCCCACGACCTCTACCCTTCGTTCGAAGCCGACGCGGAAACTCAATCAAGGGCTCCCCCCACGCCCCCCAGCACCGATGGGGGCCCAAGAATTACTGCCGACCACAGCATTCGAGAACAAAAACGAAAGCCCCCCCAAAAAAACAAAGAGTCTAGGGGCAAGCTCCAAAGCGGGACCCGAAAGCCTTCTGCTGATCGAGCAGCGCCTACCCCTGCGCTCGAGGGCCCCACGCGGAGCGCTCCCCAGAGCGGGGCGCCCGCCTGCCTCGCGCAGCTCCTTCGCGAGTGTCTGCTGCACGATGGCACCTATCTCCCCGCCCTCGAACAGGCAGGTGATCTTCGCGAACTCCGGCCCCCCCCCCTCCTGCTTCTTCGCGCGCCTGCACATCGGGCAGCGGACGTCGCGGCTCCCCACCAGCACGCCCTCCTCCATGTAGAGCACCACCAGGTAGCGCTGCAGAGCACCACTAGGTAGTGCGTCTTGTGCCCTCCGGCATTCGCTGCTCCTCTCGGCGGGCGGCAACGCCCTCTGCACGCGCCCCGCGGGGTGCTTGTAGATCGCGTCCACCGCGGCCTCGTGCAGCGCCAGGTAGGGCGAGCCCTGCGCCTTCTCTGGCAGGCCCCCGTGCCTGGCGAGCGCGTCCTTCGCGGCCTTGGCCCCAGTCCTGCGCCCGCCGGTCGTGGCCGGCGCCGCTGTCGAGCATCGCCTGCACAGTGGGCGCGCCAGTGGGCGCGGAGACGGCGTTGGGCGCCGACCCTGCCGAGATCCGTCTGTTGCGGCGCTGGACAGCGCGAGCGAGCTCGGCCTCTCCCCGGCCAGCGCGTCGAGCGCGGCCCGCTTCGCGCCTCCTCCGCCCCCGCGGCTGCCGCCCGCGGGCTTCTTGGACTAGTTGCAATCCTCTTTCCCCGCCGCCGCCCTCTTGCTCATCCAGGCGGGGCAGGCGGCCCTACATCGGCAAACTCCGAAGATGCGAGCATACCTATGACAGGAGACCACGCGCCTCGGACACGCACCTGGAGTTCCTTCTGAGACCCGCCTTCGAACTCGCAAGCTCGGAAGCGGTAGTGTCTGGGCCGGTGTATTTGTGGTGGAGCAGTAGCTGTTCCCCTCCAGCAGGATCCTCTCTTAAAACTGTTGGCGAGGCGTCGTCGAGCCATGATGCGGCTTGAACAGATTCCCATGCAGCTCGGAAGTTGGTTAACACAAGTAAGTACACTGCTTATACGAATACCATGACCAGCTCTAATACGGGCATACACCTTCTTCTTCGGTGCGAAGGAGCCCCTGCGACAAATGCCACCCGTGCGAAACATGAATTTGCACGCCTCGAAACCAATTGGTTCGGGCGACCTGGTGCTCGGGCAACCTGGACCTCCGCGCTCATGGGAGCAACGCCCCAGCGCATCAACACTTCAAGGTTCGACGGCCTCTTTTACATGCCCCCCCCCCTCCCCCCCGGGCCTTCGCCCCCCCCCCCCCGCTGACCGCGCCCCACCCCGCCCCGCCCCGCCCGCCCCACCCCGCCCCACCCCATTCCGCTGCATCACCTCGAATGGCAAGTCTGCCGCAGGGCACAAACGCGGCCCAGGCAAAGAAAAACGCTGTCGGACACTAGGAGTGCCTCCAAGTTCACGCGCGCCGAATGCATCACTCGGCTCGGTAGAGGACATCTCCTCCACACCCGAGGAACACCTGCGCGAAATGATTGGATAGGAAGCCCCCAAAATTCGCGCCTCCCGGTCCCACGAAGCGCCCTTCGCCCAAATCCAGTACCAGGACCGACCAGGAACGATAAGTTTGACAGCTCGGCTGCTTTCTATACATAGCATATGTCTCTCTTTCTCTATCTCTGTCTCTCTCTCTCTCTCTCTCGCATTATTTGTTTGTCTCTCTCTCTCTCTCTCGCTCCCTCCCTCTCTCTCTCTCTCTCGCTCTCTCGCCCTCCTCTCGCTCGCTCGCTCTCTCTCTCTCTCTCTCTTTCTGTCTCTCTCTCTCTCTCTCTCGCTCCCTTTCCGTCTCTCTCTCTCCCCCTCTCTCTCTCTCTCTTTCTCCCTCTCTCTCTCTATATATATCTCTCTCTCTAACCCTCTGTCTCTCTCCCTCCATCTCTCTCTCTCTCTCTCTTTCTCTCTCTCTCTCTCTCTGTCTCTTGCTCTCTCGCTCTATATCTCCCTCTCTCTCTCTTTCTGTTTCTCTCTCTCTCTCTCTCTCTTTGGTTATGTGTTGGTTCTCTCTGTCTCTCTCTCTCTCTCTTTCCCTCCCCTTTCTCTTTCTCTCTCTCCTCTCTCTCTCTCTCTCCCTCTCTCCCTTTCTCTCTCCCTGTCTCTCTCTCTCTCTCTCTCTCTCTATATATATATGTATTATTCCCGTCTCTCTCTCTCTCTCTCTCTCTCTCTCTCTCTCTCTCTCTCTCTCTCTCTCTCTCTTTCTCACTTTCTCACACTCTCTCTCTCTCTCTCTCTCTCCCTCCCTCCCTCCCTCTCTCTCTCTCTCTCTCTCTTTCCCGCTCTCGCTCCCTCTCCCTCTCTCTCTCTCTCTCTGTCACTCCCATGGCTGCCGCGCCCGTGCGCTCTGGGCCCCCGCCCCAGGCGTCTTTCCCTCGATTCTTAAAACTGTATTCGTTATATGTACAAATATACACACACATCTATATATATATATATACATATATATACAAACCTACATGAACATATCTGTATGTATAGACATATATATGTGTATATATATATATATATATATACACATACGTATATCTGTTGAACCGATGTATTAAGACTAGAACAAAAACAACCAAAACAAAAACTTGCGCCCCCCCCCCCCCCGCGTACTTCGCGAAAGAAAAATCCGTCGCTTCGTCGTCGAAGGGGCGGGGGGCCAGCGAAACTTCCGCCCGGTCATCAAATTCGCACTGCCACGCCTGCCAACTATCGAAGAACGGCCAGCAGGTCCCACAGAAACTGCGCACCTCAAACGCCCACCCCCATCAAAGCACCGGGCGCCTGTCTTGACATCAAAATGACCTTCGCACGCGGGAAGTCGAACTGTCACTTCGAGACGGCGCCGCTGGACATCGACGCGGTCGCGCGGATGCAACAACCACTCAAAACCATCGTCGAGGGACAACTGCGACGATGCACCGAAAGAATTGGCCATGTCTGCGCCCCGAAGCAAGTAAGGCCACCCAGGACACCTCCCGCGGCGCGCGAAACATTGTCGGGCCAGCATCGCACCCCCCTTTCGATGACCTCGGGCACAGCCATGCTCATAAAGTGGAAAAAGTGAGGCCCCGCCCATCTGATAGCCGCCGCTGCAGGCGCGACCCCAATTAGGAAACACCATCCTATTCCATGGGCACAGTGCTCGGCATTGCTTGGCATTGCTTGGCAACGCTTGGCATTGCTTGGCCTCGCTCCGCGCTTCCTGGCATTGCTTGGAAATGCTCGGCATCGCTCGGCACTGCTTGGCGCTGCTCGGCGTCGCCTTCAGCAAGCCGAATTGGGGAATGAACCCGAGGAATTCAAGGAAAACGAAGACCCAGGGGAAAACGAAGACCCCGAGAAACCCTGGGAACCTGAGGAACCTAGGGAACCCGGAAGAACCAAGGAAACCAGGGAACCTCGCATAATTGGGGAACGAACCCGACGAAACCTGGGGACCCAGGGAACCCGAGGACGCCGGGAAACCCGAGGAACCAAGGGAACCCGAGGAACCCGGGGAACCTCCGAAGAACGGGCAACGCGAGAATCGGAGGCACCGAGGACAAGGAATCCGGGGAACCCGAGGAACCCGCGGCACCTCCGAGGAACGGGCACAGTAGCCTCTCGAGGCGCCAACTCTTTAACGGCGCATGCACCCCTTGGGCAAGCCAAAGCCTCTGAGAGGCTCGATGCAAGGAGGCAAGTGAAGGTCGCTGTGGCTCGCGCAATCACGCTCACTGAGCGGGAATATGTTACCCGTTGGCTCGAAAGTCTGTTAAATCGAAGAGGCGCCCCGAGGATCATATTGCCACCTCAGCATCGCAATATGAAGACGACAAGTTTTTGCGATCTGCGGTGGGGAAGTGCGACAGCATACGATGCACGTATGAGTTGGTGTGATCACGTGCGTCAAAATGCGTATGTGGAGACGGTGCCTTAGATGTGCTGTGAGTGCCCATCACTCGTAAAACCATGCCCCACACTCCACCCCATCGTCTTTGCACGTGCGGTGCTGGGTATGGATCGACATGTGCGTGCTCCGCCTCCTGGCCCTCCCCGCGCGCCTCCGTGCAGCCCGCCATCCCAGGTGGCCTAACCGTGGACGCAGTAGCCCGATCTTCTGCGAAGTCCGTATCGAGGAATGCCCTCCCATATCTTCATCCTCCGAAGAGATCCCAGTGTGATAAAAGCAAGGTCGAGGCGCAGGCTGCCGCGGCCAAGGCTAGCGGCAGCAGCAGCGTTGAGGCTGGAGCGCCTCTGGGAGCCTTTGGGATAAACCGCTCCAGGGGCAGAAGGCACGGCGGCGTCGGGTTCGAAGTGAAGCTACGAGAAACATTGCCCATGCTTGCGTGTTTTCTCAGGGTGTCGGGCCCAGGCCTGGTGCCACGAGAGGCGCCTCGATCGCAGGGGCCCACCTGCCAGCATGCAAAAGCTGAGCATGCGTCAGAAAGTACGACGGCTTGTCGGCGCGCCCTTGAAAACACCACCTGCGCTGGTGCTCGCTCAGGAGAAGCCCTTCATGAGACCGACAGCATCGCGTTATGAACCTGTCAGGAGAAAATGGTCGCTTCCATCTGCGGGGGGGGGGGTCTCAGCGACCAGACTCCACCTAGGCAGACAAAAAGAACCGAACTCGTGGCAGTGATGGGGCGCTCCAACCACTACAAAGTAATCTGGCATGGCGAGACCACAGGACCCAGGTAGCGAGCCACGCCCGCAAACTTTCCCCGCCACCGCACCCTGACGTCGCAACCATCGCCTGCATGCGTGGAGCCGCCGCAAAGATGGAAGCTAGTGACCTGATTGTCGCGATTATTTCCCATACTCGCCGTGGCCAAGGCCGCGCTGAAGACATCGTCGGGCCGTGCCAAAGTAGAGACCATCTCCGTGACAGACATGCCGATCTGAAAGGGTATCGTGCAGTGGAGGTCGTCGGCATTGGAACAATGTGAGAGCTCCACATCCTCATCTAGAAAGCCCTCAGTGCGGCTCAAGCGTCCCAAAAAAGTCCACCATTTCTGTAGGGCGTGAGTGGTTTAAGGCGCTTCCTCTTCACGATGTACTACGTTCTGATGGTGCGTCCGCGGCTGCAGTGGGTAGCAGAACATGCCATGCGTCATGTCCTGTTCGCCCTTCTGCACCTGCACTGCAGAGCCCCGTCCAGCCAAGGACGGCGGAGGGACCCACGTCTGCTTGATGTGTCTGTCAGAAAAGCCAAAGCGACGACTCATAGCACTGCCAATCGTCTTCATCGTATCAAGTCGATAGCGTAATACGCTTTCTACACATCTGCAGACAGCCTGAGTGCCAGCCAGAAGTACAGCATCATGCGTTCGATTCTAGAAAAAAAACTCTTGCATTCAATTTCAATCGCCCACTTCGAAGTGAATCCAATGCACTGCAGAGCGTCCAGCTGGCGCCACCTGCTGGCGACATCACGAAAGGTCCATCGCAACGGCAGCGAACCTGTGCGGCGAGGACGCGCTGTGCGCCCCCCCTTTCTGAATCATCGTTAGAGCCAGGGGGCTGGAGGAGGAGGAGAAGGAGGAGGAGGAGGAGGAGGGGGAGGAGGAGGAGGAGGAGGAGGAGATGAGGGAGGAGGAGGGAAGGAGGAGGAGGAGGAGGAGGAGGAAGGAGAATCGGATAATTACACGAAATAATGGCTTCACGCAGGCACAAGGCAAGAGAGACCTTTGTTGGTGCGCGGCTTGTCGAGCGTTGCGGATGCTGCGACGGCAACGGACCGCGTGCCTGGGTCTGCCCTCTCTCGGGTCATCGGGGGACCTACTGCCCTGGGTCAGTCCAGACCTGGGCCAGGCAGGCTTTGCAGGATCCTGCAAGACCCTGCAGGATCCTGCAGGATCCTGCAAGATCCTGCACCCAAGCCCCGGCACATGCGACCCTGGCTCTGCGGGATGCTGCAAGATCTGACGCTCTGACTGACTCCTGCTTGCATGGACCCCCGTCTCCTGAGCCCCGAGGTCATACCTCGGGTGTCCGACCAGCGACCTTCCGAGACGATCTCAGCGCCCCAGGAGCGCACTCGGCGAAGCGCGGCTGCTGGAACAGAGCGTGTAGGATCGGAGCGTGTAGGATCGCGGGATCCGAGCGCGTAGGATCCGATCCTCCTCCTCCTCCTCCTCCTCCTCCTCCTCCTCCTCCTCCTCCCCTCCTCCTCCTCCTCCTCCACTTCGTCCTCCTCCTCTCCTCCTCCTCCTCCTCCTCCTCCTCCTCCTCCTCCTCCTCCCCCTCCCCCTTGAGCCTCTCTCCCCTCTGGGATCCGAGCGTGTGGGATCGGAGGACCGCGCAGCATCGCCACTGCAGCGGCGATGCATCGGCGATGCATCGGCGATGCTTCCGCGACGCCGGCGTGGGAAAAACCTAGCTCCACGTCGAGCCACATCACCGATGCGCCGATGCATTGGCGCTGCGGCTCGGTTTCCTCCCTACTTCCAACCATTGGGCCTGCTTTTTTTTGCCTGTCTCTGATGCCCTGTCCACTTGATATTCCACGCTGGCCTCACCTAATTGGGTCGCGCTTTGCCCAAGTCTGCTCCAGGTCTTCTTATAACCCATAGAACTCTCGTTTACCCCATCTACTCGGATCCCATCTGGAAGGCCCAGATGGAACGCATCCCGAGGCAGGAACACCTCCGGGCACCTCCAGGAAGCCCCAGTTTGGTCGACCCAAGAAGGGGTCCAGCTGAAAGGGGGTGGCGCGATAGGTTGAGGGCAAGCGTATTGCAAACGTATTGAGCCAGAGAATTGTCGTGCATCGTATTGCAACTAACGCATCGCACGCGAAAATCCAGCAATACCTTTGCGCACCGGAACGCATTGCACGCCCCATTTCTACTGCCTCAAACATCTATTGTTGCACCAAATCTATATTGCACCACCCCCTTTTCACTGGACCCTCTTTTGGGGTCAACCAGGCCCAGGCCCACGAGGTTTAAGTCGGGCATGCCCCCCTACAGGGGGATTTGGGGCGAAAAATGAAACACGTCCAGAAAATACTCCAGACATGCCCCAAAAATACTCCGAAAAAAACGTCCCAGGACTATTTCTTGACCATCTCTGAATCTTCCTCCTGTAGAGAGGGAACCGGCCCGACGGAACACGAGGTGGCGGTGGGCCAGCCGACGCCGGGCGCTCCTATTTTTGGACGATCTTTGAGTCTTCCTCCTGAAGATGGGACCGGCCCGACGGAACACGAGGTGGAGGTGGGCTGGCGGCGCGCCCCCGGGAGAGCCCAAAGGGGTGCCGGGGATCGCCGGGGCTGGCGGGGCCGCCAGGGGCAGCGTGCGCCCGGGCGGCGGCGTCCGCCCGGGCGGCGGCGTGGGCCTGGCGCCGCCGGGCGACGACGGCGACGACGAGGGCGACGGCGGCGGCAGCGGCGGCGGCGACGGCCACGGCGGCGGCGGCGGCGACGACTGCGACGACGACGGCGGCGGCGGCGACGACGACGGCGACGGCGACAACGACGGTGGCGGCGACGACGGCGACGACGACGACGACGACGACGACGACGGCGACGGCGACGGCGACGGCGACAACGACGGCGGCGACGGCGACGGCGGCGGCGGCGGAGGTAGCGGCGGCGACGACGGCAACGACGGCGACGGCGACGGCGACGGCGACGACGAGGATGACGGCGACGGCGACGACGGCGACGGCGACGGCGACGGCGGCGGCGGCGACGGCGACGGCGGCGGCGGCGGCGGCGGCGACGACGACGACGACGAGGGCGACGGCGGCGTCAGACTTTTTGGGCCAGAAGCGGCTTCCATCAGCTGTGTCTCATGGTGGGACTTTGGAGCCGTCCCGGAGGTCGCTCGAGATCCGAGTTCTGGCCCGAGAACCACCTTGAGCAGGAGGAGGAGGAGGAAGAGGAAGCGGAGGAACGATGCGGCAGAAAGTTTTGACGTGATTTGACCTTCTCCGGGACCTCCTGGGGTCCCTCGACGCCTCTGCTGGGCGCAGCTGTCAGGGTTGGCCGGTGTCACGGGGGAAGAGGGAGAGACGAAACAACAACACAAAAAGGGCGCGAACCTCTTCTCGAGTCTCAGACTCGGGAGGCCCGTTCTTGGCTCAGGGGGGCCCATGTCGTTCGGGGTCTGGGCAATTGATCCCCACCTCCACCTCCACACCTCCATACCTCCACACCTCTCCCGCTCTCTCTTTCTCCCCCTCATCGTAGTTATCACTCTATCTCTCTCTTTCTCTCTGTCTCTTTCTCTCTCTCTCTCTCTCTTTCTCTCTCTCTTTCTATTTCCCTCCCCTCTCTCTCTCTCTCTCTCTCTCCTTATCACTATATATAATACAGACAGACAGACAGACAGACAGACAGACAGACAGACAGACAGACAGACAGACAGACAGAAATACCTTAATACATACACACATGCATACATACATACATACATACATACATGCATGCATGCATGCATACATACATACGTACATACATACATACATACATACATACATACATACATACATACATACAGACAGACAGGCAGACATACATACATACATACATACATGTATACATACATACCTACATACATACATACATACATACATACATACATACATACATACGGACATGCATACCTACCAAACTACCTACCTACCTATCTACATACATATATGCATGCATGCATGCATGCATGCATACATACATGCATGCATACATACATACATACGACATACGTACGTACGTACGTACGTGCATACGTACATACATACATACACATATATATATATATGCATATATATATATATAGATATGTGTGTATGTGTGTATTTCTCTCTCTCTCTATATATCTCTGCCTTTCTCTCGGCGCCACTCAGCGAGGACGACTCTGCAGGCACGGCAACCATGCCAAAGTATGTCAGAGCCTCTCCACCACGTTGCCGCCGACGAGGGTGCACGAGCGCGAGAGGAGAGCGGGGCAGCTTCTTGGTACCCCCACATTCCCGTCCTCCGCTGCTTGCCCCCGCTCTCTGTAGCTGTCTCGGCCCCTGTCTATCACTCTCTCCCTCTCGTCTCTGTCTCTCTCTCTTTCTCTCTCTCTCTCTCTCTCTCTGCCTGTCTGTATCTCGTTCTCTATGAATATTATAGATGTATAAATAAATGTGTGCATATATCTGTGTGAATATATATATATATATATAAATATATATATGCATCGTCACCCCTCCTCTCCTTTTCCTTCTCGTCCTTGTCCGACTCCTCCTCCTTTTCCTGCTCCTCCTCCTCATCATCATCATCTTCCTTCTCGTCCTCCTCCTAATCCCCCTGCTCCTCCGACTCCTCCGACTGCTACTGCTCCTCCTCCTCCTCCTCCTCCTCCTTCTCCTCCTCCTCCTCCCCCTCCTCCTCCCTCTCCGCCTCCCCCCTGCCTCCCCCTCGCCTCCTTATAGATAACTCCTCCCCGTCGCACCCCGAGGCCAGTTTTTTAGGACGGGCTGGGCGTTTCGCCGGAGACTTCCTCACCTATGATTCTGAAGCTTAAAAGGTGAACAGCTTCACCTATGGAGGGCGGGTCGTTGTAAAATGTGGCTCTCGCATTAGCGCCGCGCGCTTTCGTTTTCAAAATTTGCATGAATTTCGCGAACTGAGGGTGGCTGGTTTTCAAAATGTGGCTCTCGCCTTAGCGCAGCGCGCACTCGTTTTAAACATTAGCACGAGCTTCACGGATTGAGGGCGGGTTGTTTTCAAAATGTGGCTCTCGCCTTAGCGCCGCGCACATTCGATTTAAACATGTGCAAGAGTTTCACGGATTCCCATGGTCACCAAAAGAGGTGGTTCGGAAGGATTCAAGGTTATGCGGGCGCAGCAATTATGTTGATTTGCGGCGTTGATAAGCAAAAGACGGCGTTATGGCACAATTCCAGATCGTCACAACGCAGCAGTGAAGATGAAACGTGGCGTTGAAATCCCGAGAACCATGTTTTGGCATGCGTCGGGATCTTCAAACAGTTGTCTTCCAACGAGGCAGTTCTCTCAATGGGAATGAATCGTTGTAGGGGCCTATGAAGAGGGAGCTTGGAGGGAGGGTTAATTCCAACATCGTTGATCACTCTTGGAGTTACACTGGTCCTCTTCCTCCTTCTCCTTCTCCTCCTCCTCCTCCTCCTCCTCCTCCTCCTCCTCCTCCCCAGCATCCTCCTCCTCCTCGTCCTCCTCCTCCTCCCTCCTCCTCCTCCTCCAACCCTTTCCCTCATGAGCCACTCCTCACTGTCGCACCCCCAAACGTGTCGGTAGGGCCGGGCGTTTCGCCTGAGATTTTCTCACAACTGCTGATCCTGAAGCTTCGGATGTGAAACGGTTTCAAGGATGAAGGGCGAGTCCTTTTCAAAATGTGGCTCTCGCCGTAGAGCGGCGCACATTCGTCTTAAAGAGCTGCGACAGCTTCAAGGACGGAGGGTGGGTTGTTTCAAAATGTGACTCGCCTTAGAGCGGCGCACATTCGTCTTACAACAAATCAACGGCTAGGGCGGTTCCGTTTCAAAATGTGGCTCTCAGCTTAGCGCCCCCCTCATTCGTCTTGACAGTTCGCAGCAGCTTCAAGGATAGACGCCAGTTGTTTTTCAAACTGTGGCTATCGCCCCAAGGCCGCGCACATTTGACCTTGAAAATGTGCAGCTGCGTCAAGGACGGAGGGCGGATCCATCTTCTAAATGTGGCTCTCACCTTCACGCCGCGCATTTTTGTCTTAGAAGTTCGCGACAGTTTAAAGGACATGTACGGTTAAATTCCCAGGCATGATGTTCAGACACGATTCAAAGTTCTCAAGGTGCAACAATCACGTGGAATCGCTGTGATGAACTCCCAGGAACGGTGTTCCGTCATGATTTGGGATTGCCAAGACGCAAGACCCAAGACGCAAGGATTGCCAAGACGTTCCAGGATTTGTGTTTGGGCGCGATTAGGGAGTCTGGAACGGTTGACTTCCAACGGGGCACTTCTCACAATGAAAACATATTCTTGGATGGACACACTAAAAGAAACTTAGAGGGCGGGTCTACTACAAAATCGCGGATGCGCCTTGGGTTTACGCTGGTCCTCCTCCTCCTCCTCCTCGACCTCCTCCTCCTCCTCCTCGGCCTCGACCTGCTCCTCCTCCCCCGACGACGACGACGATTCCAGAGGCTCCCAAACGACTCCCAAACGACCAACTCGATTTCAGAGGCCCAGACATCCCGCAACAACTCCTCCTCCTCCTCCTCCTCCTCCTCCTCCTCCTCCTCCTCCTCCTGCTGCTCCCGCTCGCGCCCCTGCTCCTGCACATCAGCCCACCCCCCGGGGGCTCGCCGCACTGCAGGCGTGGAGGCCGAGCGCGCCAGCGGCGCGGACCTGCCCAGGGGGCACGCTGCAGGCGCGAGGGGCGGGGGGGGCACCTGGACGATGCGTAAAATGCTGGAGGCGCCTGTTCTCGTGTGCAAGCTCGGCGTGCTGTTTTCGCCTGGGGGTGCGCTGTGTTTCCCTCTGGGGAATTCTCGTTGGTTCCGTTCCAGTCTGTACCGACTTCGTCGCTCCGGCTCGGCCTCTTCCGTTGCTTTCCGTTGCGGTTGGCCGAAAACCGAAACGCTGGAAACTAGAGAACGCCCCCAGCTTTCTCGACACCAGTCTAAGAGCAGGGGGAAAGGGGGGCGGAGGCGGGCTGGGCGGAGGGGGGGGCGAGAGGGACAGGGGGCAAGCTAGACGCGCTCGCGCCACATCCGACATCAACCCCCTCCCTCCCATCCCGTCCCGCTGAGCTGATGGTGTACATGTGCGTGACAGTCGGCACTAACGACGGAGATGCTGCCAGGATGACAGGATGCCAAGGTGTTAGGACGCTAGGAAGCCCGGACGCCAGGATGCCAGGATGCCAGGACTGCCAGGATGCCAGGGTACCAGGATGCCAGGCGGCCAGGAAGCCAGGATGACATCATCGCAAGATCCCAGGATGCCTCTGCAACCTGTGCGGCCTATGGAATATGCGGGACCGATGGGCCTGGTGGAACATATGGGACCCGTACGACCTCTGGGACCTGTGGGACATGTGGGACTTGTGCGACCTGTGGGAGCAGTGGGATCCGTACCACCTGTGGAGCGTATGGGATTTGTGAGTCTTGTGGGAATTGTACGACCTGTGCTACCTGTGGGGTGCGACTTGAGGGGCTCATGGGACCTGTGAGACTGTCAGAACTGCGGGACCTGTGCCTGGATGCCAGGGATGCCAGAATGCCAAGGATGCCAGGGATACCAGAGACATCAGTGATGCCAGTGATGCCAGGGATGCCACGATGCGAGCGCAAGATCTATACCTGGAACTGAGTCCTGGGAGCACGAATAGCCCGAAGTGGACAGATGGTTCCGGACCATCAAGTTCCAAGAATATACTTCTGGTAGCGCCAAGAGCCCACAATTGCTTACATCTGGCTCCAGACACTCAAATCAGGCCTGGACATCTAGTTCTGGGGGTTCGAAGAACACGAAGTGGCCATCAGCTGGCTCCAGGCACTCGAAATCAGCGATGAAAGTGGAACTTGGGCGACTCGATGATAACGAAACCTTTGTTTTCACAGGGCTTGCCGATGAATGCCTTGGGTTAATCACATGAAGCGGGGGGTCTATAGAGAGGGGGCTCCCGCCTGAGACTTCCTCTTTGCATAACAAGGTTTGCCGATGGCCGCCTCGGATTGGTAACATGAAGCGGGGAGCGCACATGGAGGGGGCTCCCGCCTGAGACTTCCTTCGAATCAAATCACAGTCAGGACTCGGAATGGAGCTCCGGCGACTTGATGATCACAAAGCCTGTGCTGATTAAAGGGGCTGCCGTTGGCCAACTCGGATTAGTAACATGAAATGTGGCCCCATAGAGAGTGGGCTCCCGCCTGAAACTTTCTCCCAAGTCAGTCGGTCGGAACTGGAAATGGACTTCGATGATATTAGTGGCGATGATGATGGCGATGGCGAGGGCGACGGCGATAGATGTGAAGAGAAAACAGGAGGAGAGGGTGGGAAGAGGACTGCGCGGGGTGTCCAGAGTAAACGAGCTCCCACTTAAGATGTGGGTGAGACACAATAGAAAACCGGTGCAAAACCAAAACTGCGCGGAGAAGGCCGGCTATCTCGCGGACGGGGTCAGGGGGAGCGAGGGGCGTAGTTGTCATAATTCACAAAACAATGATTGCACCTGTGGGTCCTTACATGGTCGAAAAGGAGCTGGGCGTGGGTGTCTGTTCGGCTGGCTGGTTGTCGCCGTCGCAGCCCCCATCGCCGCCTCGTCGCCGCTTGTCGCCTGGGCCTGTGTAGGCTCGGCCGGCTTATTGTCGCCGTCGCCGCTCCCGTCGCCGCCTCGTCACCACCCGTTGCTTGGGCCTGGGTGTCGTTTCGGCCGGCTTGTTGTCGCCGTCGCCGCTTGTCGACGCCTCGTCGCCGCCCGTCGCCTGGGCCTGGGTGTCGGTTCGGCGGTTTATTACCGCCGTCGCCGCTTCGTCGTCGCCCATCGCTTGGGCATGGGTGTTGGTTCAGCCGGCTTGTTATCGCCGTCACCGCCCTCGTCGCCGCCTCGTCAACGCCGCACCGTTTGCAGCCCCCCCCGTTCGCATCGCAAGGTCTGCATCGCATTACTGCTTTGCATGCCACGCATCGCCTGCAATGCTTCGCATTGTTGCATTGCGTCGCATTGCACCGCATTAATGTGCACTGTCGCATTGACCTGCATTGATTCGCGTTGCTTTACATTGTTTCGCAATGGTTTGCAAGGTTCTTGCGTTGGCATGGAATCCAATTGCTCTGGTTTGCGTTGTACTGATATGCGGTAGTTCATGATTTAACCAGCGCCAGCCCAAAACATTATGTTTCTAGCAATGGATGTCGTGCAATCGGTGTGTAAGGAAACCTTGTTTGCGGTGCAACCTATGGTGTGCTATATGCGTTGTTGTTATACATATCTAAAAAATGTATACATCATCCCACCCACCCACCCACCCGCAACTTGGCTTGCAAATCCATGCGGCGGCGATTGCGATGAGTGCTTGGATTTGGCTCGTGCATGTCTGCGGCCGCGTGAACCCGCGCACGCTCGCGCGCGCAGCGGCCAAATAGTGGTTTGGCGCTACCGACGCGGCCGCGGTGGCGCTGACCGCTGGGCACTTCCCAATGGGCACTTCAGTGCGAGTCGGCGGCGTGGGCGGGCGCGGTAGCATAGCAACGTCGACGACGGTAGACACGATGCCGATGATGATGATAATGATGATGATGATGATGATGATGATGATGATGATGATGATGATGATGATAGCGATGCTGGTGACGATGATGACAATGACGACGGCAAGGCCAGTGCCGGCGCCGATGCTGGTCACGCCGCCGACAATGACGGCGCCGTCGCGTCGGTGATGCAGGTTTTGGATGGAGTTCGACATGCGCGCGCGGCCGACGCGCGCGAGTGGTCGGCGCGGTTTTATTCGACACGGATCGCGCCCCCCCCTCCAGCACGCGCGCAAGGGCGCTCGAAATTTCGGCGTGAGGCACGAGGGGCCCGTCTGGCCGAATTAACTGAAAATGTGCAAACACCGACGGTTCTCTAAAGAAATAGCAGGAGTGCAAGCGCAAGAATTTCTGAAAACCGGCATTGCACAATCACACGTTGTTTAACATGTTTCGGGACACCCGATTTTGAAATTTCAACGAATCCCAAAATTGTCCAAGGATTTCCCCATGCGTGCACGACGACGCGCGCGCGCGTGCACTTCATCCAGTATGTTGCAAAGGATTCTTGCGACAGCACGCGCGCAAGAGCGTTCGAGCGAGTCCGACCTGCGCGCGCGAGAGGCCAGTCTGGTAGCAAGTTATAAGCATGTTGGAGAAAAACAGAAACAAACAAAAAACTGATTGACCATAGCCCGAACGCAAGATGTTTTGAAAATTCGCGTTGCGATACCATACGTTGTCATATGTTTTCGGGACACTCGGTTTTGAAATCCTCAAGAGGCCTTTGGGTAATTTCGGCACGCGCGCGCGACAACGCGCACGCGCGCACTGCGTCCCATTCTCCCAGGGATGACTGAAAACTTGTGCTCGCGCATAAACGAAAACGTGCGCATTTTCTGTGGCAGAGGATGAGGGGGGAGCCTTGACAGTTTGGCCTGGATGATACGAGTTCGTAGTTAGGGTTGACGATGGAGCAGAATCATGTGTTAAATGCAATGCGGGAAAAGCGAACGGTTGAACCGGGGGGGGTAATCCTAAGATTCTTCTTGAAAGGGGAATCTTTGTGGTGCAATTAAAAGCCCTGCTCTGTGCGCGACCACCTCCCATGTTCGTGTACACGCTCGGCGGCGATTGCGATGGCTGCTTGGGGCTGGCTGGCGCATCGCCGCACCCGCACTTGCGCGCGCAGGCCCACGCGCACAACGACCAGCTAGTCTGGCGCGACCAACGCGGCCGAGGTGGCGCTGGCCACTGGGCACTTCCCAGCGCGCCACGCACGCCGCGCTGACGCTCGGGCACGTCAGTGCAAGTCGGTGCCTCGAGCTAGCGCGGCACCATGGCGACATCGACAGTGGCAGATACGATGATGATAATAGCGATGCTGGTCATGACGGTGACGATGACGATGACGACGGCAAGGCCGAAGACGGCTGATCACGCCGACGGCGATGATGGTGCCCGCGAGTCAGCGAAAAAGGCGCGAACGTGGCGTACATGGTGCTATGCATCAGGGATCGCGCCCCCCCCCAGCACACGCGCAAGGGCGTTCGAAAGATTTCGGTGCAAAACCACGGGTTGTCTATATGTGGTCGGGAACTTCAATTTTGAAACCCTTACGGGACCTCAAGATTTGAAAGAATGTCGGCATACGCGCGCAACGCCGCGCGCGCGTGGACTGTGTCGCATGTTTCTGCAAGGGGGTTTTTGGGAAATCAACGATTTGTGATGAACGAATGTGTTCGCATAGAGTTCTGTGTCATGGATGAGGAGGGGGAACCCGGCGTGGCTAGAACGGACATTATGAAATATGGAATACGAGCGATGGGGCAGAATCACACGTAAACTGCATATCCCCAGGGGGGGCTGAAAATCCCAGTGGAAGGGGGGTCGATCTTGATGCTCTGTTAGAAAAGACGACTTCGGTTGTGTTATCTATCTATATGTATACAGAGAGAGATAAAAATAGCTATGTGTGTATACATGTAGGTGTGCAATCTACGCTGCGCAGTCTAAGGGGTGCAATCCATGTGGCGCAAACTACGTGGTGCAACCCAACGTAGTACCATGTATGTTGTGCGGTCAAGTGGTGTTTAAAAACGTGGAATTGACAACTCAACTGCCCGCGCAATCATCCCACCCACCCACCCGCAGACTGGTTTACAAAACCCATGCGGCGGCGATTGCGATGACGGCGCTGGCTGGCGCAGCGCTGCGGCCGCGCTAGCGCGCGCAGGGCTCGCGCGAAAAGCGGCCAGCCAGCTGTTGCGGCCGACGTGGCCGCCGTGACGCTGACCGCCGGGCACTTCCCAACGCGTCTCGCAGGCCACGCTGACGCGCGGGCACTTGCGTGCCAGTCGATGACTCGGTCGGGCGCGGAATAATGGCGACGTCGGCAAAGGCAACCACGATGAAGATAGTAGCGATGCTGGCGACGAGGACGACAATGACGGCAAGGCCAATGACGGTGCCGATGCGGATCACGCCGATGACGATGATGGCGTCCGTGTCGGCAGGGAAGGTTTCGGGGAGGTTTCGACATGCGCGCGCGGCCGACGGATCAAAGCGGCCCGCATGGTATCATTTGACAGAGATCGCGCCCCACCCTCACCCCAACCCCCCCTCGAGCAAGCGCGCACTGGCGTTCGAGTGGGTTCGACACTCACGCGCGGGAGGTCCGCTGGGTCGCAGATGGTGAAAATGCTGGGAGCCCAACGCTTTGCTGGAGAATTCGCAAGAGCGCGCGCGCAGACGATGTTACATAATTGATGCTGCAAAACCTCTGGCTGATTATATGTGTTCGGAAATTTTGATATTGGAACCCGTGCGAACTGGGTTTTTGAAGGATGTCGGCATGCGCGCGCGCGACACCGCGCGCGTGTAGACTCTGTCCCACCTGTTGCAAAAGGGTTCTTGGAAATGGATGCACGGCTTTGGATCGACGAGCGCGCGCGCATAAGTGTATCTGTCAGGGGTGAGAGGGGGATCCCAGCCTCGCTGGGGTTGTACGCTTTCGCACTGAAAACGAACGATGTGGCAAAATCGTACGTAACTTGCCCATCCCCGGACGAGGCGGGTAATCCCGGGGGGGGGGCAGATACTCACTCCCTTTTAGCAAGGTCGATTACCTAATGCTTACTAGTGCGTTCTCAACCCCACTGCTTGCGCAATCACACCACCCACACACCCGCAAATTGGTTGCAAAACCCATGCGGCAGCGACTGCGATGGCTGCCTGGCGCTGGCAGGCGCATCGCCGCAGCCGGGCTTGCGCGCGCAGGCCCCCACGCGCAGAGCGACCAGCTAGTCTGGCGCAACCGACGCGGCCCCAGTGGCGCTGACGGCTGGGGACTCCCCAGCGCGTCTTACAAGCCGCGCTGACACGCGGGCACTTCCGCGCGAGTCGGTAGCTCGGGCGGGCCCGGTATCATGGCGACGTCGACAACGGCAAATTACATGATGATAGTGGCGATGCTGGCGACGAGAACGACAATGACGACAAGGCCAATGACGGCGCCGATACTGATCACGCCGATGACGATGATGGCATCCACTCGTGGGTGATGAAGGTGTCGACGAGGATGTCGATATGCGCACGCGACGACGAGCGCGTGTCGACTTTGTCACATCGCTGCAATGGGTTCTTGAAAAACAGCGATTTGTGGTAGCCGAATGCACGGGCACTATTTTATTTGAAAGGGAAGAGAGGCGATAAGAGGCCTAGCTGGCTTCGATGAATTCGTGTTTTAATTAAACGATGGGGCGGAACCATATGTATGTCGTACTGTCCAAGCGAATGCCGATACACCCGGGAGGGCGGTAGATCCTAATTTCGCTTGTGCAAGGGACATATACGTTACGCAATCTACGGGGCGGCGACGGCGGCAGCAAGCGCGGCGACCGACAGACAGACCCAGACGGCGGGCAGCGACGAGGCGGCGACAGGGCGGCTACGAAGCGGCGACGGGGCGGCGACGGCGGCTACATAGCTGCCAGACCGACAGACAGGCCCAAGACTTTAGAACAGAAATAAGAAACTCCAAGTGCAAGCACTGCTTCGGGAACACATATTGCATCACATAGCTTACGCCACCACATAGATGGCACCACATAGCTTGCACCACCAAATGGACTGCACCACGCAGATTGCACCACGTAGCTTCCACCACATAGCTTGCACCGCAAACATTGCTTAACATTGATTGAACCACATAGCTTACACCACACGAATTGCACCACATACTTTGCAGCACACGGCTTACATCAAATAGATCACACCGAATATGTATATTGCACTGCATATACTGCACACATATAGCTCACGCCACATACATTGCACCACGTAGCACTACATAGCTTCCACCACATAGTGCGCATCACCTAATATTCTAGACCGCACTGTTTGGACCCAATATGCTCCCAAGATACCCAAGCCTGCCCCCCAGAGAGGCCTACGAGCGCGCTCCGAAGAGGCCCTACGAAGCATCACTGAGGCCTCTGCCCCACGTCAGCGTCGTCGTCGCCGCCGACGCCACTGTCGCGGTCGTCGTCCCCCTTCAGCGTCGGCGGCACCCGCTGCAAGACCTTCCCGGTCGATCCTCGGACCTGCCACCACCCCCTCCCCTCCTCGACCCCCGACCCGCGATCCCCGAACGGCAAAAGGCCATCGCGAGGCCGCCGAGGACCGCCGATCACTGCCACGGGCCGCCGAGGGGCCGTCGAGAGGCCGCCGTGGGCCCGCCACAGGCCGCCGAGGGTCCGAGCGCGCCGGCCGCGGGAAGGCAGCCGCCGCGGGCGGCCGGCGACCGCCGCCGACGCGGGGGGGGGGGCCTCCGCGACGGCGGGGAGCCGCTGGCCGCCGTGGGGGGGGCCGCTGGGGCGCTGCGGGCAGAGGGCGCTGGAGGCCGTCGCGTTTTGGGCCGCCCCGCCCCGGCTCCTGCCGCTCCTGGTCCACGTGCCCTCCCGGCCTCCCTCCTTCGCTACCTCCTCCTCGCTACCTCCTCGCTGCCTCCTCCTCCTCCTCACTACCTCCTCCTCCGCCTCTTCCTCCTCCTCCTCCTCCTCCTCCTCCTCCTCCTCATCATCATCATCATCATCATCATCATCATCATCATCATCATCATCAGCAGCAGCAGCAGCAGCAACCGCATCCTTATCATCATCATCATCATCATCATCATCATCATCATCATCATCATCATCATCATCATCATCATCATCATCATCATCATCATCATCAGTATCATCAGCATCATCATCATCCTCATCATCCTCATCATCATCATAATCATCATCATCATCATCCTCATCCTCATCCTCTTCTTCCTCCTCGTCCTTCTTCGTCCTTACTCCCTCACTATCTCACTACCTCACCACTTCCTTCGCCTCCTCCTGCGATCTGCGATCTGACGGCATACGTATACATCGGATGCTGTCACATCGCTGGCGCCTCCTCCTCCTGATCTTTCTCCTCCTCCTCTTCTTCCTCCTCAGCAGCAGTACCCATCCCGTTTCCGTGATAACCAAAAATCTCCCTATGTTGCACCATCAGACCTGTCCGTAGGCCATGCTGGGCAGAGCGTGTCACTCGCGAATGCAATGTGCGATCCTAAAGATAGGCAAAAAAAACGCATACAGTCACACACAATGGAGGGCTGGTGGATTTCAAAATGGGGCGCTTGCCCTAGCGGAGCACCCATTTGTCTTAAAAGCTTGCAACAATTACAAGGACCTAGGGCCGCTAAGATTCGAAATGAGGCTCTCGCCTTAACGCCGTGCACATTCGTCTGAAACGTTTGTAGCAAGTACAATGTTGGAGGCTGACCCCTTTCCAACTGGAGACTTCCTCGAAATCTGCCACCCGCAACTCCAGATGGTGCAAACGCTTCACGGATAAATGGATGGCGGTTCCTTTTCAAAATGGGGACTTTTGTCTGAGCCTTCCGAGACGTCGACGACCTGAACTACACAGGGTGCAACACTTGTACGGATGGAGTGCGGATCCATGTTCACTGCGGGGCTATCGCTGTGCACTTCCTTGAACTTTAACTAAGAGGGGGGGGGGCCAGGGACACACAAATAAATGCACACAAATCCCAGGATTCCCAATATTTCCAACATGTTCTCGGTGTTGTCGTCCCCCATTCCCAATGGTTTCCCATATTCAGTGGGAACCGACGATGAATTGTGTCTGTGTGCTTTCCCCCTCTTGATTGGCATCCTACATGTTTGCGGGTCCTTTGGCTAAGAGATGGAGGGTGGGTCCTTTACGGAACAGGGTCTCGCCTGAGTGACAAGCCCCCCGGGCGCGCGTCATCAACTCAAGCGTCGCTTTCAGCAGCGGAGACGAACACTTGTAGGGACCTGTGAAGAGGGAGACTTTCAGCTTGAGGGTGTGTTGCAGCATGGGTGATGCATCATGGGGTTACTCTTCCTCCTCCTCCCTCCCTTCCTCCATTCCTCCATTCCTCACTCCCTTCCTCCCTTCCTCCCCTGAACCCTCCCTTCGTCCCTCTCCTCCCTCTCTCCCCCCTTCCTCCCTTCCTTCCTTCCTCTCTTCCTTCCACCTCTCTCCATCCCTTCCTCCCTTCTTCTTGCTCGCCTCATCCCTCCCTCCATTCCTACTGGCCATCCATTCCTCCATTCCTCTCTCTCTCCCTCCCTCGTCCCTCTTCCCTCCGTCACTATCAGGGCTGCCCGCTGCAGCATGCAAGGAGAGAAGCAAACGGGTCCAATGTTCGGAACCAGCGGCAAGCAGTTTGCTTGTCCGCATGTGGCGCCTTATCTGCGCCCGTGTCCTGGAGATGGGTACCTGGCACGGGGATTGCGCATTTGGTCGAGAGGTGGGGTCGCGTGGCCCGTAAACCACATGGGACCTTGTATCCACCAGCCCTGGGCTGGTCGTATTCGTAGTCCAGTTGCGCTCCTCC
>CAUYUJ010015727.1:25000-58842 GCA_963575745.1 Prorocentrum cordatum
ACTTGTTGCTTGGAGGTTTTTAGCCTTCCAGCCTTCTCGGGTTTCCGACGCTTGAAGACGACCCAGGAAGCCTCCAACACCGTCCAAGCTGGCCTCTAGACAGCCCACGATGGCCCCAAGACGGCCCAAGAGAACGTCAAGGCAGCCTCATAACGCCCAAAGGAAAGCTCCAAGCAAGGCCCAGGAACGGGACCACGAACTGAACATTCTAGCCCCCCCCCCAAAAAAAAACCTTTTTCGGAAACCCCACAGGCTCCACGAGGGGCCCCACGAGTCCCCCAAGACGCACCCACGACGCCCGGAAGAGGGCCCAAGAAGTCCCAAGACAATCCCCCAGAGGCCTCCACACTGTTTCCCGGAGGTCTCCGAGAGGCTTCTCTCGTGATCTTAACGCACATCCTCATTGTCCCTGAACCCCTACCCAGTCCCGGCGCCTGGATGCCCCGAAGACCCTTCCTCCCTCGCTCCTCCGCCGTCCTCGCATCCAGCCGACAGCCCCTGGAGGAGCCCATAGAAACCCCCAAAGCACACCAGCGACGCACCACTTCTCACCCCCAAGGGGTCGGCGGTGTGGCGTGAGCCCAAGAATCAGGCACTAATTTTTCCAACCTGGGCGAACTGCGGCGCAGCGCCAGCCAGGTGGAAGTTGGTCACAGCGGCGCCCATGATTAGAGCTGGCGCTGGAAGGAAATACGGGGAGGGAGCATGAAAAGGAGGGAGGGGGGAGAGGCCCCAAAGAAGCCCCCAAGAGGCCCAAGGAAGCTCCCGGGAGGCCCCCAGGAGGCCCCCCCAAGAGGCTCCCAAGAGGCTCCGCGACGACGTGACTGTACGTGCTCCGGACGTGCACCCCGCGAAGCGAGAGGAATCTGGGGCCTCCCCCTCCGCCTCCTCCCCCTCCTCCTCCTCCTCCTCCTCCTCCTCCTCCTCCTCCTCCTCCTCCTCCTCCTCCTCCTCTTCTGCGAACGTCTCCTGCGGGCTTCAGCTGCCCCGCGCTGCTCGACGTGGCGAGGCGGTCGTCCGAGCGCCCCTGCATGGCCTGCTCCCACGGCGAGATCCTGCCGGGCGGCGGGGGGCCAGTGGCCGGCCATTGATGCGGTCGTCGTCGTCGCCGTCGTCGTCGTCGTCGTCGCCGTCGTCTAGGGGAACGCTCAATGAATTAAGCAGAAGAACTCAGAGGTCCGAGTTGTGATGTTTATGTCGTTCTTCGTTCCCCTACCGTCGCCGCCACCGCCGCCGCCGACGTCGTCGTCGAAGACCCAGCTCCAGGAAACGGATGGCCGATCTATGGAAGCGGTGCCAGGCGCTCTCACCCCGACGCCGCCTGCAGTACACACCGAAGCTCCCCCGCTCGAGCGCGGGCTTGGATCCCAACCCCTCCTCCTCCTCCTCCTCCTCCTCCTCCTCCTCCTCCTCCTCCTCCTCCCTCCTCCTCCTCCGCCTCCTCCTCCTCCTCCCCCTCCTCCTCCCCCTCCTCCATCCCGGTTGTTGAAGGCCCATCCTGCTCGACATCCCTCACAGTCTACTACTCCGAGGCGCCCTGGCCAGAGGGGCCCCAGAACTGAGGAGCGGCGCTCTCGCTTCAGGTGCACTCGCAGGTCAATGAAGTGGGGACGCACTACCACGACAACGACCCCCGCTCGATGCCCCCTTACAATCTACTCCGAGATGCCCTGGCCAGAGAGGCCCCAAAACTCGAGAAAGACGCTCTCGCTCGACTTCCTCGCAACTCAGCCAAGTTGGTGGAGGCCCGACTACGACGACAACGCTCCCGCAATGTATTTCCTCGCAAATTACTCCGAGACGCACTCTCCAGAGAGGCCCCAAACTCAGGATCGGCGCTCTCGCCCGAGAAGTCCTCGCAATTCAATCAAGATAGTGGAGACCCAGCTACGACCTCACAAATTACTCCGAAACGCCCTGGCCACCGAGGCCAGCAAACTCGGAAATGGCGCTCTCGATATGAAGGCCCAACTACGACGACAACGGCTCCCGCTAGATACTTCCTCACAGCTTACTCCGAGACGCCGGCAAGACTCAGAATCGGCGCTCTGGCTCGAGAGTTCGTCGCAGTTGAAACAGGTTGGTGGAGGCCGAACTACGACGACAACGGTTCCTGGTCAACAATTCTCCACAACTTACTCAGGAACGCCCTGGCCAAAAAAGGGCCCAAAACTCGAGAATGGCGCTCGCGTCCGGGACTTCCTCGCAAACCACGCGAGTTGGCGAAGGCCAAACTGAAACGACAACGGGCCCCGTTCGATATTCCCTGACAGTTTACTCCGAGACGCCCTGGAGGCCCCCCCAACTCAGGAGCGGCGCTCTCTCTTCAGATTTCCTACTCCAGATCTCGTAATAAAAGGGAGGGGGTCTGGACCCTCCAAGACAAGCCATTTCAGACCTCCCCCGTGGGGGAACCCTCCAAAACATCGTCCCCAGACCCCCCCAGGCCCTCCAAGATAGCCTGGAAGAGACCCACCCCCGAAATGAGACCCCCCTCCCTTTATTACGAAATCTGGAGTAGCAATCCAATGAAGTTGGTGAGCTGCCCGCGGGTGCGTCAGCTCGCACGACGGCCGTGGCGGCGCGGTGCGCACGTATAGTGCTGGTATGAAAAGCGTTGGTAGATTCAGGTCGGGCGTGTCCCCCTACAAGCGGATTCTTGAACGATCAATTAAATATACTCCAACAGAGATCCAAACAATACAAAACAGCTCGTCCACAGACTACTGTCTGCCTGTTTTTGAAAAGTCCTCCCGCAGAGGGACGGAGGCCCGACTGCAGGGCAGATCGGGGAGAAGCAGGGCGGCCCTGTGCCTCGAGACCCTGGCCAATCCGAGCCGGGGCAAAGGGCCTGGCCCGGCCGCGCTCGGCGAGGCGGTCGGTCGACGTCGCCCGCTGCCCGGCAGGCAGGCGGCGGCCGCGGAGGCCCGGGCGGGCGGCGGCCGGGGCGCCGGGCAGGGGCAGAGCAGCAACATTCTTTGATTCGGAGCCTCATGGCATCTGATTTGGAGCCTCCTCCTCACTACTTTTCCAACCTCCTCATCCTCTTCTTCTCCTCTGCTTGAGATTGATCCTGGGTCCTCCTTGAGAAGCCCTCCTCCTGCTCCTCCTTGAAGCCTAGGCAGAGGCGGAAACAGGATCTGTCGGCACAGCGAGGCGAGGAATGCTGGGTGAGCCTACGTTTAGGTCGGGCATGTCCCCCTACTAGGCGGAGTGGGCGAAAACAAAAACAATACCAGAAAAGTGCCCCCCGCATGCCCCAACAGAGTCAAAAAGAATCGTCCCCAGGCTATGTTTTGCTTATTTTTGAGCGTCCCTCCTGTAGAGGGACAGGCCCGACTTGAGCCTACGTGGGAGCCTCTGCGTTGGAGGCCTGGAAATGGGCACCAGCACCAGCACAGGAGGGTCTGCCTCCACAGAGGGGAAAAGGATCCTGGACTTCGGTGCTGGTGGGTATATATATATATATAGATATCGGCCACCTTGGAAGCCACGATATGGCCACCATCACCGAGATCGGGATCTTCTTCCCTCGGTGCACACCGCCGATATTGGTGTTGGTGTCAACCTCTAGGCCTGCGACTGTGGAGCCTCCGAGGCCCTATCATAAGCAAGACGTCGACTGGATTTCTTCCAGACTTCGGGCACCCCTCTCCCCACCATTTCTCGTCCAGATTTCGCCCAGATGTCGTCGAAGTGTCGTCGAGATGTCGACCAAGTCCGACGAACTCTGGACGAAATCCCCAAAATCGATGGGAAATCTGGGACTCTCTAAGGCTCCCATGAAGGACCGGACAAGAAATCGGATCGAATCAGCATGTGGGTCAGATCGGACTGCATCGGCAAGGAGTCGAGATCGAACCGAAACAGCTGCGCCAGGACGCACGACGGTCCCCCTGCAAGCATCGGACCGCCTCGAGTCATTGGAACAGCGGCATCGGATCGGATCGGATCGGATCGAAACATCGAGAGGGCCGGAATCGATCTCGAATCGGAACGAAGTGGGCCCTGGGCAGAGGTGCCAGCCATCGTTCCCGCTGGCCGCCGGCGCCTGCAGCCGCGCCATGGCAGAGCAGAGGGAGCGGCCCCCTCCTGGCGACGCTCGGCGTGGAGGCGGGAGGGGCCCCCAGGCGGGCCACGAGAGCTCCAAGAGGAACTCCTGGAAAGGGGCGCGCCAGCGGCCTGGAGGGCACGGATCGCCCTGGCGTTGCAGAGCAGCCCCGCGCATCGCTCGGTCAGAGGGCCCACTTGGGGGCGGCAGCACAGCAGGGAGGGTGCTGCCAAGAGATGGACGGATAGATGGCCGCCTGCTACGACGAGCTCGTCTGAGGCCGATGCTGGAAGACCGACTGCGCGCTCGCTTTGGACACAGATCGTGACGCTTGGCCACAACCACAGGGGGGTGCTACTTAGTAGTCTGTGCAGAAGAGTTGTGACCAACTCTAGGCCCGAAAGCTCGGCATAGGTGACGGTGCTGAACATCGCTCAACCGATCCCCATCCCCAGCGGCGTGGCCTGGGCCCCACTGGCCGATGAACCCCCCAAGATGGGGACATAGGCCGTTCCCTTCGGGTTTCGAGGGGTGTATCCCCAACTGGGGTGGTAATTTGGTAGGGGGTCTCGAAAGGGATGAGGATGGGGATGGGGGCCGGGTAAACAGTACTGAGCTGCGGTCACCTAGGTAGCGCCCGCCGCGGCCCACGGATCTGCACGAACGAAATGGGCACGGAAAGAATGGGCACAATGCCCAACAGCAGTTCCTGTTCAGTTCGAACAGGACTCGCTGTCCACGCCGCCGCGGCCTGTGTCCATTTGAAACAGAAGGCCGCCTGCCCAACAGTGGTTGCTGTTGGTTTGGGACAGCATTTGTTGTTGGGCAGGGTACCCATTCTTTCCGTGCCCATTTCGGGCGTCCAAAACGGACGCTGCTGCACTGCGCGGGGGGCACTGGGGGGCTTGCTCGCGCACGCGTGCGGAGCGCACGGGCTGCAGCGCACGGGCCCGCTGGCGCGGGGCGAGGGCCGGCCACGCCGCGAGCGCGAAGCTGCGGGCAAGGGCAGCGAGGACGCGACAGGGCGGCCTCGCGGAACAGCAACAGGGGCAGGCTGAAATAGGGCGACGATATCTATACACTTCCACTGCGCCCTGGCTGGGCCCATCTTCAGCCCAGCAGCGGTGCAGACGCCACGCCCTCCCGGCCTGGCCTATCGGCTTCGTCGCCAGGTGGAGGCCGACCCAGGACCGACGTGGAGGCTGCAGCTGACGCAGCTGACTCGGCGGCGAGTTGATCACGAACTTGCAAATCATACCCCAGAGGAATATCGTCGTCGACGACGTCGTCGTCTCGTCGTCATAATCATCAGCACCATCACCAGCAGCAGCATCATCACCACCACCATCATAACCATAATCAGAATCATCATCATCATCATCATCATCATCATCATCATCATCATCATCATCATCATCATCATCATCATCATCATCATCATCTGCATCATCTGCATCATCATCAGCAGCATCATCATAACTATCAGCATCATCAAACTCGTCATGCTCAGCATCATCATCCACATTATCAGCATCATCATCATCATCATCATCAGCAGCAGCAGCAGCATCCTATTTTTACCAGCACCCATCAGCACGATCACCACCACCATCATCATCATCATCATCATCAGCATCATCATCATGAGCAGCAGCAGCATCATCATCATCGTCATCATCATCATCAGCATCATCATCATCATTATCATCATCACCATGACCATCGCCGTTGGCATCACCACCACCACCATGATCATTATCAGCGTCGTCATGGTCATCGCCGTCATCAGCATCATCATTAACATCACCACCAGCATCATCCCTCTAAGCATCGTCATCATCAACAACAGCAGCAACATCAACATCATCAACAACATCAATGTTCCCCCTTCGCTTACTCCTCCTCTTCCTCCTTCTCCTCCTCCTCCTCATCATCATAATCATCGTCATCATCATCACTCTAGTCCTTCTCCTCCGCCTCCTCCTCCCCTTCTCCTCTACCTCCACCTTCTCTTCCTCTTCCTCTTCCTCCTCCCCTTCCTCTTCCTCCTCCTCCTCTTCCTCCTCCTCCTCCTCATCCTTGTTGTTCCTCTTCCTCAGCAGCACCGCTGGAGTCGGATGATGATGGATCCACGGACTGGGAAGGTGAATCAAACTGTTCTGGGCCCCCCTGAATCCATGGAGTGCCTCAGCGGGCCACCCGCCAGCAGCGTAGCACAATGGAAGGCAGCAGCAGCAGCAGCGGGAGCAGGTGGTAGAAAGGGGACCTCCCTCGTGCGAGTGCGCGGCCACCGGCCACCGCTCTTTGAGACGGTAGGGCGAAGCAGAGTCGGATTCTTTTTTTTGTTGAGGAGGGGCAGAGTGAAGACCAAACCACAACGAACGCTGGGACAGCCCGGCTGTAGCCCGGGGCCTCGGCCAGAATCCATCTGTGGTGATGTCAATGAGAATTCTTCTGCGACCGATTGCAATACGAATCCTTCTGTGGAACATTTCAATAAGAATCTTTCTGCGAAGAGTTTCAAACGGAATCCTTCTGTGGAGGGTTTCAATAGGAATCCCTCTGTGGTGGATGTCAATGAGAATCCTTATGCGATCGATTTCAATACGAATCCTTCTGTGGAGGATTTCAATAAGAATCCTTATGTGGAAGATTTGGACAGGAATCGAGGAGGCCGTTTGTATCCTTGGTCTCTCACACACCCCGTCTGTCTCACTCATAATCTGCCTTTTAAAAACATTGAAAACGCAGGCCCCCGTTACGACGGTGGAACCTCCTCCTCCTCCTCCTCCTCCTCCTCCTCCTCCTCCTCCTCCTCCTCCTCCTCCTCCGCCTCCTCCTCCGCCTCCGCCTCCGCCTCCGCCTCCGCCTCCGCCGCCGCCTCCACCTCCTCATCCTCATCCTCTCCTCCTCCCCTCCTCCTCCTCCTCCTCCTCCCTCCTCCTCCTCCTCCTCCTCCTCCTCCTCCTCCTCCGCCTCCGCCTCCGCTCCGCCTCCTCCTCCTCCTCCTCCCCTCCTCCTCCTCCTCCTCCTCCTCCTCCTCCTCCACCTCCTCCTCCTCCTCCTCCTCCTCCTCCTCCCCTCCTCCTCCCCTCTTCCTCCCCCTCCTCCTCCGCCTCCCCAACCCCCTCCCACTCCCCCTCCTCCTCATTCTCCTCCCCCTCCTCCTGCTTCCTCCTGCTCCTCCTCCTTCCTCCCCTCCTCCTCCTTCTCTCCTCCTCCTCCTTTCTCTCCTCTTCCTCTTTATCTTCATCCTCCTCCTCTTATTCCTCCTCCTCCTCATCCTCCTCCTCCTCCTCCTCCTCCTCCCCCTCCGCCTCACCTCACTTTCAGTCCTCATCCCTTGTCTTTCGCATCCCTCCCTCCCTCCCTCCCTTCCTTCCCCCTCCATGCCTGCTTTCCCCTCCCCCCTAATTCCCAGTCTTCCCTGCCTCCGTCCACCTCCAACTCCTCTCCTCGTGCGCGTTCCCGTCGGAGGGAGGGAGAAGAGGAGGAGGTTCTTGGGAGGTGGTCCAGCATCGAGAACCGAGCACCCATGCAAGCTCGGCAGGGCGAGGCTCCCCTGACAGGAAGACAGGACTGGGACCTCCCAAGGCGCAGCACGTCCCTCGCACCGTCCCGGCAGCTGGCCAGAGACGGGGGATGGGCCGCTTGGCCCCAAGGCGATTGCACGGCGCGCCGGCTGAGCCACTCACGCCTGGGCCATCTTGCCCCCAACGAGCGCGCCGACGCAGCCCAGAGTGACACCAGGGCCAGCACAGAGGGCAGCTCGGATTGCACCACGCGCACCTGCCCCCCTCCGCGTCGTTGGAGGGCTCCCGACGACAGCCAGTGCAAAGCAGCGCCCACGGGGCCGCTCCCCGAGCCTCGACCGCGCCTCGAGGCGGTCGGTGGCCGAGAGCTCGGCGACCTACGCCTGCAGGTCCGGGGAGGACAGCGGCCGCCACGTGCCCCTTCGGGACGCTGAGCCGGCAGGGACCCGGGGACTCCACGGCCCAGGTGAGCCCAGGGGGCGACGCCGTCGTGCACGCGGGGCAGGGAGTCGACAGGGGAGGGTGGGAGGGCACCGCGGCCTCCTCCTCCGCCTCCTCCTATTCCTCCTCCTCCTCCTCCTCCTCCCCTCCTCCTCTCCTCCCCTCCCCTCCTCCTCCTCTCATCCTGCTCCTCCTCCTCCTCCTTCCTCCTCCTCCTCCCTCCTCCCCTCCTCCTCCTCCCTCCTCCTACCTCCTCCTCCTCCTCCTCCTCCTCCTCCTCCTCTCCTCCTCCTCCTCCTCCTCCCTCCTCCTCCTCCTCCTCCTCCTCCTCCTCCCTCGACATTCACGGTCTCCCCGTCCTCCACCCGCACCTCCTGCTCCCTGTCGAGCTTCAGGGAGTCGGGTGTGGCACTGGGCTCCGAGTGATTCTGGGTGTCGGGCTGGGCGTGGGGCTTGGCGCCGTGCTTGTCCGCCACGACCTCCTCCTCCTCATCCTCCTCCTCCTCCTCCTCCTCCTCCTCCTCCTCCTCCTCCTCGCCCTCCTCGCCGATGGCTTGGCCGTGGAGCGTGGCGTCGGCCTCAGCTGCTGCTCAGGTCGGCCATGCCGATGCTGGGGCCAGGGACCACTGCACAGATGCCTTCACGGCCTTCGTGCCCAGGGCACGGTCTGAAGGGGCTGCTTCCTCTCGCGCTGGGCGCCCCGCCTTCGGAGCCGCTGCCACCTCGACCAGCGGACTCCGCCGCTGCCTTCCACCAGCGCGCCCCGCGCGCCCCGGAGACCAGCATGGGCGATGACTCCGAGGGGCCAGCTGGGCGCACGCGCTCCAGCCAGGCGGGGCTGCGCCTCGGGCGGGGCGCTCTGCGCCTGGCGGCGAGGCCTCGGCACGGCGATGGCCCAGTCCTGCGCCGCGGCATCGGCTGGGCCGCGTTGCCGCAGGGACTCGGCGGCGCGGCACGGCACGCAAGCACCGTCCACCGGGCCGCCGCCAAGGTGGCTCGCGACGCTGCGCCTTCCGCTGCACCCTGTTCAGCGTGCGCTGTGACATCGCACGCACCTCCGCCGCAGGGACCGCCGGGTGATGGACAGCAGCATTCCGACGCCCCACGGCCGTGGAGCTCGCCGTCGCTGCCGCGAGGTCCGCCTCCATGATCGGGGCCACGAGCTCCAGCCGCTCCACGAGCTCGTCCACGGCGGGCCGCGCAGCGGCGGGGGCGGCTGCTAGGGCAGCAGCAGCCTGGACTGCAGCCGTGGCATGGCGCAGCGAGGCCGCGAGGCCTGCAAGTCCTCCACCTCCGCCTGCAAGTTGGCGGTCCGCCGCAGCGCCGCCGCCAAGCGACCAGCCGCGGCCCTGCGGGCAGCCGCATGCCTGGCACAGCGCGCTGGCCACAGTGGGCGCGTGCCCGCCGCAGCGTCGGGCTGCTCCGCGGCCCCCGGGACAGCCGTGCAGCGGGCCACAGCCGTCTGCCGCTCCACGGCCATCCATCGCTTGCGCGGCCCGCACGCGAGCGCCCGAAACGAAAGTCTGCAGCTTGAGCAAAAAAAGCTACGGGAAAAGAAGAGGAGGAGGAGGAGGAGGAGGCGAAGGAGCAGGAGAATGCAGAGGAGAACGAGGAGGAGAACGAGGAGGAGAATGAGGAGAAGAACGAGGAGGCCGTACGACGACGACCACCGCCACCACCACCACCACCACGACATCGACCACAACCACAACGACGGCGAGGACGACGGTGACGGCGACGACGATGGCCACGACACGACCACGACGACGGCGGCGGCGACGGCGGCGACAACGAAGACGACGGCGACGATGACGACGACGACGGCCACCGCTGGGCTGCCTCCGCCTGCAGTACGCTTCGTAGCGCGGTTTCTCCTTGTAGGCGAGGTTGCCGAAGGACCTGGCCAGCCGTCGCCAGCGTCGAAGGCTGCGCGCTCGTGACAGCGACGACGAGGACGACGATGAAGGCGGCGGCGGCGGCGGCGGCGACGACGACGACGATGACGACGACGACGACGACGACGGAGACGGCGACGGCAACTGGTGCGGCGACACTGGTTCAGAACTCCAGACGCAGCGAACAACATACGACATGCGTTTTTGAGTAGTTCCTGCCTGCCAGGGCCATGTTCGGGCTCGGTCGGAGCCATCAGAGAACGTCCCTCGACGACAACCTGCACGAGTAACCGATCGTTGGAATAGGATCCAGGGCTCCGGAGCCCATTTCTGAAAAAGACGACGAAGACGGCAATGACGACTGCGATAGCGACGAAGGCGATGGCGATTACAATTAGGATGATGATGACGACAACGATTATGATGACGGCGACGATGTTGATGGCGGTGGGAATAATGATGATGTTGTTGCTGATGGTGGTGATGACTACGCTTATGATTCTGAGAATGAGAATGACAATGACAACAATGATGATGATGATAAAAATTATGATGATGATGATGATGATGATGATGATGATGATGGTCATGGTAATGGTAACGCTAATGACGATGATGATGATGATGATGATGATGATGATGATGATGCGTGTGATGATGATGACGACGATGATGATGATGACGATGATGATGATTATGATGATGGTGATGGTGATGGTGAAAATGACGAAGATGATGATGGTAGTGGTGATGGTGGTGATGATGAGTGTGGTGGGGCTGCCGATGATGATGATGGTGATCCGACGACAGAGTTAATGGGCCCCAAGATTGTCCAAGGGGCCTCCAAAAGCGCCCCAAGGGGGGCCTAAAGGGGGGAAAGACGAAGGGGCCCTGTCACCCTTCCCTAAATATCATCCCGAAGACCGCCAACATGCAAGAGCCCCCCAGAAGTGCCAAAGAGTCCTCAAGAGACCTAAACAGATGTCTCAGAGGCCTCTGGCCCACAACCCAGACACGGAGGCGGGATGGGCCGCAGGCCACTAGATGGCTGTTGATGATGATGCTGATGAGGATGATGAAAATGGCGATGGTTGTTATGGTGGTGGTGATCGTGATGGTGATGGTGATGGTAATGCTAATGGTGATGATGGTGATGACGATGCTGATGATGATGCTGATGATGATGGTGGTGATGGTGGTGATGATGTTGATTTAGCTGATGCTGATAATGAGTATGAGTATGGTGATGATGGTGGTTATAATCATGACAATGACCATGACACTGTGTATTATGATGATGGTGGTGATTATGATGATGCTGTAGATGTTCATGATGGTGCTTGTGATGCGTGTGATGGTGATGATGATGGTGGAGATGAAGATGATGATGACGATTGCGATGACGATAACGATGATGATGATGATGATGATGATGACGACACTGAAAGGTGATTGTGATGATGGTGAATACGATGATAATGGTCATTATAATGATGATGTTGATGATGATGCTGATGATAAGTGTAATGTTTATGCTGATGAGGATGATGCTGATGGTGCTTTAAACATGGTGGTGATGCTGATCATAGAGAAATGATGATAACGATGGTGGTGATGACGGTGTTGTTCATGATGCGCATGATGGTGAGGATGATGATGATGGTAGTGATGATGATGCTGATGATGATGACGTTGATGATGATGACGGTGACGAGGGTGGTTATGGTGGTGATGATGGCGATGGTGATGGTGAGGCTGATGATCATATGAGTCAAGCGACTCTGGAACCAAGAGGACCCATCTGTAAGGAAATAACTTCCGTTGCTCGACGAAGAACCATGCGAGTCCGGCCTCCACAGAAGAAAACAAGGAATCCTTATCGAAGGGTTCGTGCACGGGGGTAATTCCGGTCCCAACTTTCGGAAGAGGAATGGAATCTCAGCCGTGGGGGTTCTCGCACGCGGGTTTCCACCCACCCCCTTGGCGCAACCAGAGAAGGAAAAACGCGAGAGCCCAGATTGCACATGCAATGCAGCAACACTCTAGTAGCAGTTGTAGATTAGTTGTACCAGTGTTCGTGTTGCACTGTACCAGCCTGTTCTCCTGTGGTGCGACTTGTACCTGTACCACTTGCATTCTAGTATAACCTTCACCCTGGTACTAGTCGCATTCGAGCACAACTGGCACTCTAGCACGAGCTGCACTGCAGCATGAACGAGCGCGCGCGGAGGAAGGAAAGCGATCCGTGCGCACCGCCAGGGGTCCAAGGTTGAACGCGTCGCCGCGAGGAGAGACCTGGCGCCAGGAAAGGAAAGAACGTTGGTCAGGACTGCCAGGAGACCAGGCATGAATCGCGCAGGTGATATGACGGTGGCGAGTATGACAATGACGATGATGATGGTGATCATGGTCATGGTGATGAGAGTGGTGAAGATGATAAGCACGACCTTAACGGCCTCGTCGCGCGGTGATGAGAATGGTGATGATGATAAGCACGACCTTAACGGCCTCGTCGCGCGGTGCGCCAGCTAGCACGCCTGAATGAGCGTCCAGCGATTGCCACGGCGGGCCCGCAGACCTCTCGGTACCGCCACTGTGGCATGGAGGCTCGCTCGAACAGCACAGCACTGGAGAGCCCGCACATAGCCAAGGACAATCACCTTGCACACCCTCGCGCCCGAACAAACGACTGCCGGACAAGGGAAAACATTTGGCGGAAAAAAAACCGCATCAAAGCGGAAGAATCTAGTGCCTGCGCACAGTAAGGCCACAAGTCGTAGAACCAATGGTACACCAACATGTTGAAACCAAGTAGCGAAAAGAAAGCAGCGCCCAAATGGCGCGCGCCACCTCAGAGCTGCGACCCTCGGATACGCTGCAAAGGCAAGGATACGAAACCCCACGCGCCATCCTTCACGCCCAACCCTGGACGCACGACAGGCAGACGGGAAACAAAGCGGGCGGGAATCTCCATCTCTGGGTCGAGAAACAAGACGTGCACCTTCTGCTGAGGCGGAGCAGAATGCACCTGGAATCGTCGACACTGAGCGCTCGCGGAAGCGGCAACGGTCGAGGCGGCTTGGCAGGATGCTTTCCGCTGAGGAAACGACGCAGCCTGCCCTTCTTGTTCGGATCAGGATAGGTGCAAGTCAGGAGGAGGCCTCCCCGCGCGATGCCCTGACAATGAGAAGCACGTTGCGTGCACATGGCAGAGGACCTGCCAAACGAAGCCCCGTATCCCCCAGCAGAGGACGGGTGAACCTCTCTAGACTCGGGCAGGATCCCGTTCCGTAGCGGCTTGGAGCGTGCCCGTGTGTGGAAGCAATCATGCACCCGCATAGGGGAAAGATGTGGGGCAGTACACGAATGCAGGCGCCACTCCTCTGGAGGCTCCTCGACCCAGCTTCACTGGAGGGAGGAAGAGAAGTGGAAGAGGGGACTTGTGGCTCAAGCCAAGCTTCGTGAGCCTCCCTGGTCAGAGGCCCGACCAGTCGCACCTCGCCCTCCCTCCCCCTCCCGCCGCGGCGCCGGCGGCTCCCGAAGAGGGAGCCCGCACCCCCCGGAAGGGGAACGCTGGGGCAGGCCGGCGAGGAGCGCCTGTCCACGAGGCCGTGGCCTGCGGCGACGCAGGCCGGCTGCATCCCACAAGCCCTCTGGGCGCAGGTGGTTTATCGAGTTCTGCCTTCTCTCTGCCAATATCCCTCCTCCCGCTGCTCGGGGGAGGGGCTTGCCCCACCTGCCCCCTCCCCTGGGCCGCGGGGCGCTAGAGCTCCCGAGATCGCCCGGGATGGCTCCAGGAGAGCCTCGGAGACCCCAAGTTGGCCTCCAGGATGGCTCAGGATAACTCAAGATGGTTCAAGGCAGCCGCCAACGCAGATTCAAGAGGCCTCAAGACGGCCCCAAGATGGTTTCAAGTGCCCCTGAGCCCTCCAAGGACCCCGCCAAGAGGCCAAAACGGCTCCAAAACCTGGGACAAATAAAGGTGTTCTCCTTCTCGCCTTATCGATTCCGATGGGCCTCGGAGGCCCCACAATGGCCTCAAGATGGCCCAAGGGAGCCCCAAGAGGGACCAAGAGGGCTCCAAGACGGCCCCAGGAGCGCCCAAGAGCGCTCCAAGAACGGCTCCAGAGGGCATCAAGACGAAATGTTCGAGCCTTCGAGGGGGGGACCTGAATGCGTTACCCCTCTCTCTTTGAGCCTCGGCTCCCCAAAGAGCCCCAAGAGGGCCCCTAGACCCCCCAAAAGAGCCCCAAGAGGGCCCCAAAAGTGCCCCAAGTGGCTCAGCGGGGACCCCAAGCGAGACCCAAGATGGCTCCAATAGACCTCCGAGAAAACACTTGCAAGGCGGTTGTTGCTCTGCATGTTTCTACACTTTCCTGATCAAAGCAGCTCGCCTGGCGATCTGTTTCTGGATGGACTGGTGGGGATGCGCAAAGCGTCCAGAATTCGACCATTCGCCCAGGAGGAAGAGGAGGAGGAGGAGGAGGAGGAGGAGGAGGGAGACGGGAGGGACCCGCGCCCCCCCTCCCTCACACCTACCCTCCCATCCTCCCCCTTCCCCGTGCATTCTTCCCGTACCCCTCCCCACGTCTCTCTGCCGCACACCGCATGTGCCCCAGGAGGAGACAACCGAGGCCATAAAGAGACTTTCGCACCCTGGCAGCCTGAACCGAATGGCTGGCTCCAAAAAAACCCTGTCCCCCCCCCCCCCCCAAAAAAAAAGTACACCTCTTGGGGGACCGAATTTTGCTTTCGCCCGCTTCCGCCGGCGGAAAGCGCCCGCGATCTGCGTCCACCAGCTTCCGCCAAACTTCCGCCGAGAAAAAGACGTCAATCCCCTCGACCCCTCGAAAGCGAGGCACTTTGTGGAACTCCGCGTGTCCCCGCGCGGACCTCCGAAAGGTTGGTTTGATGTAGATATGTGCCCCTTCGGTGTATGCCACCCAGCCTCCTTTAACAAACATTGCTATATCGCCATGCCGTTGGGTGGCGGGCAGGCCTATTGTCGATGATGTCGTAGCCCCTGTGATCTTCCTCCTCGAAGCGCTCGGGGGCAACGCGATTGAGCTTGCGGCTCTCGTTGATGTGGTCGGCCTGCAGGATAGGCAGAGGGAGGACCAAGCGTCACTGCACCGACCTTGCAGACGTGCTGCAGCGGATGTTGGCGCGGATGTCTGTCAATGCAAACCCCGAAGCGGCGAGCGAAAAACGCAGTGAGTTTCGCGTGGACGTTTTGTAGTCTTCACTCCTGGCCGAAAAGAACCAGCACACAACTCACGTCTAAATCCGGAATAAAGCTCTCCAGGACCACCTCGGCCCACCCCATTGTTTTCCGAACGACATCCGTTCTGCGATGTTGGCGCCATGTCTCAGTGAACTGCCAGGAAGCCAGAAGTGACGATCGAACAACACGCACCCATACCCATAGGGGGGACGGAGGAGGCTATGGGTGCGTGTTGTCGGATGGGGGTCCCCGCTCGAACGGGAGCTTCCCCCAGGGTCCGACAACTCGCACCCATACCCACAGCCAGTTCCCCTCCTTTCCACCCTCCTATGGGTATGGGTATGGGTGTGAGTTGTTCGCTGGTCAATAAGCACACGTGGCTGGATCCCCATGCGGAGCACCTGGAGGTCACGCGCCAGCGACACACGTGCGGAGGCCGGGCCTCCGCACGGCCAGAGCAGAGGCCACGACCGCCGGAGAGACGTCCGGCCACACGCGCACCCAGCTCTCGCCGAGACTGGCCGCGTCCTGTGCATCCGGCTTCCTGGTGCGGCCCACACCGGTGAGCTCGAGTAGGGGATCGGCTGCGGCATTGATTTGCCCCCCAAAACTGGGTGTCCCGCCGAATCTACGGAACAAAAAAAAAACCTAGCATGTCCTGTGCGTCGACGAACATTCTACGCGCCTCCTGCATAGTCGGCGGGAAATCCAATGTTGGAGCAAATCGATGATGTAGTCGATCCTTTATTCGACAGGTCTGGCAGGGGGCGCGGGAGGCTCTCCTCGAGCCCCGCAGGGGCGCAGTCCGAGGGAGAGGCCCCCTGGCCTCCTCGCGAGGCGAAGGAGAGAGGATGATGATGATGATGATGATGATGAGGAGGAGGAGGAGGAGGAGGAGGAGGCGGAGGTGGAGGCGGAGGAGGAGGAGGAGGAGAGAGGAGAGAGAAGAGGGGGAGGAGGAGGGAGAGGGGGATGAGGGAGGAGGGAGAGGAGAGAGGGGAGGGAGGGAGGAGGGAAAAGGGAGGGAGGAGGGGAGAAGGAAGGGAGGGAGGAGGAGGAGGAGGGAGGAGGAGGAGAGGAGGGAAGGAGGAGGAGGAGGAGGAGGAGGAGGAGGGAAGAGGAGGAGGAGGAAGCAACGTTATGGCCCGAGCAGCGGCCGGGGGCCACGGTGGGACGCCCACGGGGAGCATATAATGAGACACCCCGTGGCCTAGACCTCTGGCGCCATGGGCTTTCACGGCGCGGGCCCGTGGATTTTCGTCGCTGGTCAGTTTTCGTCGATGGCCAGTCAGGGATGGAGGAGGAGGAGGAGGAGGAGGAGAGGGAGGAGGAGAACGAGGAGGAGGAGGAGGAGGAGGAGGTAAAACAACACGTCAGCTACAACCAGGCCCTCAACATCCAGAAGGAGATCACCCTGGCTAAGGAACCCATGTCCAAGCTCATCGACAGCCTCAACGAGTCCATCGACAACCTGCGCCCGTGAACTTCGGCGATAGCCATCCTCGCCATCACCCACCAAACTCTGGACCCACGCGCCCGACGACGTCACAGCCAACGGATACGCCTTCCCGACCTCCGATCTACGCTTCAACTGTTCCTCATCAACCAGTACTTCCTGAACCTCATCCTCCGCATCGTCCACAGGAACATCCTTGCCCCCTACATCCTCGGCTACTCCATGTGCACGAACTGCACCCTCCTGAAACACTACCACCTCTGAGGGCAAGAAGGGGTCGGAGTGGATGAGTGTGGAAGTGAGTTGTGTGGAGCATGTGGGGCGGTCGGTGTGGGGGTGGGTTGGGAGGGCGCACACCAGTCGACCCGCAGTTGCCTTTCCTCAGTTCCTCCCCTCCCTCGTTCGCTTCGCCGTCCGTGTCCGCCTTCGACCTCCTCTTTCCGGCCCCCGCCCGTTTTTCCCCCCCCCAGACCCCCGACGTCATGCATGAATTTTTCATGACGTCGACCCCCAGCAGTCTGGACCCTTTCCCCGGGACCGGTTTTGCGTCCTGAGTCGTTGTTTGACGGTCCCGAGGGCCGGTAAGGGCCCCTAAAGGCCCAAAATCATGAAAAACCTCCCGTCGTGATTTTTTCATAACTCGAGGGGGTCTGGGCCTCGTACCTCGCCAGCCTCACCACCACAGACCGGCCCATTTTCCGAACTGGCCCCCTCCTGCGGCACCTTGCTGCGGCACCCGCGGGAGGGGGCCACTGGCTGCACCAACAGCCTGGATCAACAGCCACGAACGAGCGAGCGAGCGAGGAGGAGGGAAGAGGAGGCAGAGGAGAAGGAACAGGAGGAGGAGGAGGAGGAGGAGGAGGAGGAGGAGGAGGAGGAGGAGGGGGAGGAGGAGGAGGAGGAGGAGGAGGAGGAGGAGGAGCAGGAGCAAGAGGAGGAGCAGGAGGAGAAGGAGGAGGAGGAGGACGACGACGACGACAGCAGGAAAGGCCAGCGGATACCTCGGAGACCTTCGACGTCATGGGTTTTCACGGTGCGGGCCTTGGCGGCGCGCAGAGAGGGGTCGAGGGAGGGGGAGGCTTCTTAGAAGGAGGCCGCTTCTTAGAAGGCGCTGGCATCCATAGGCAAGGCCCGCGCCTTCCAGGAAGCAGGATGATTCTAGGAAGCCTTCCCCCTCCCCCTACCCCCCTCTGCGCGTAACCGAGGGCCACTGAAATTTCGTCGCTGGTCAGTTGTTCGTCGATGGTCAGTCAGGGATGGATGCGGAGGAGGAGGAGGAGGAGGAGCAGGAGAAGAAGGAGCAGGAGGAGGAGGAGGACGACGACGACGGCAGGAGAGGCCAACAGATGGCCCGGAGACCCGGGCTTCCCCCGGAAGCCCAGGGGCCGGCTGCATGTTCTGTGTGCCGTTCGTGCGCTCCGACCGGCCTGGGGCCCGAGCCCCGACCCCGGAATCCCGAGCCGATCGAGAAACGCGCGTCGCAGTTTCTTCGCGAAGCTGGAGGTCCAGGAGTGAGGAGGACGAAGGAGAAGGGAGGACTCCGCCTGCGAGGCCAGATCGAAGAGGCGCTGCCGCCGAGACCCTGTCCAGGCAGGTGCGCTGGACAGCGTGACCGAGTAAACACAGTGCGGAGCAAGACGTGATTGTTCCTCTGCAAGGCGACGCATGATCCAGCAGTACCAACGCGCAGCCATTCGACAAAAAGTACGCGTGCCCAGCTACAACGGGAGAGAGAGAGAGAGAGAGAATAAACAGAGAGAGAGAGAGAGACAGACAGAGACAGCGAGAATGACAGAGAAAGGGAGAGATTCCCCAGACTGTGCTTGCACCCAGGGGTTCTTACGTGGCGAAACCATTCAGGGTGGATGGCGGCTTTTGCGGGCAATGCCGCCCGTCGCCGCCGTCGCCGTCGCCGTCGCCGTCGCCGCCGCTCGGGGCAAGTGGCGGCGTTTGTGGGCGGTGCCGTCCGTCGCCGCCGTCGCCGTCGCACAGGTTCTCCTTCCTGAAAAGAGAATCGACTCTACCCTCCCCCCCCCCGGGATTATGGGCACCCTTGTTCGCATTGCAATTTACATACGATTTTGTCCCATCGCCCAGCCCAAATATGAGCCCGTACCATCCCAGCCCAACCGGTATCGCCCCCCCCCCGCCATCCTCTGCAACTAAAACTATGCGCGCACACTCGCTGCCGTGAAAAAACCATTATATATATATGTGAAAGAGAGAGAGAGAGAGAGAGAGAGAGAGAGAAAAAAAAAAAAAAAAAAAAAGAGAGAGAGAGAGAGAACAAAAAAAACGCGAAAACGAAGTGCACAAGTGCGCGTCGTCGGGCGCGCGTGCCGAAATCTTTCAAAAACCGTGGGTGTCGTAAGGATGTCAAATTCGAGCGTCCCAAAAAAAACTACACTAACAACAACAACAACAACAACAACAACAACAACAACAACCACAACCACAACCACAACAACCACAACAACAACAGCATACGGTCTCGCAACACGAATTCCCCAAAACAACTTACGCGCGATTGCGAATGTTTCACGAACCCACTAGTGTTTCAACCTGTTCATAACATGCTACCAAGCAGGTTTCGCGCGCGCATATCGAAATCGTTCGAACGCCCTTGCGCGCGTGCTGGGGTGGCACGACCCGCGTCAAATAGAGCCATGCGGGCCGCTGTCGCGCCTCTGCCGCGCGCGCATGTCGAACTCGTTCCGAAACCTTCATCACCGAAGCGAAGACGCCGTCATCGTCGTCGGCGTCATAAGCATCGGCGCCGTCATTGGCTGCCCCGTCGTCGCTGTCAGCATCGCCACCAACATCGCGACTATCATCATCGTATCCACCTTTGACGACTATCATCGTCGTTGCCATGATACCGCGCCTGCCCAAGTCGCCGACTCGCACTGAAGTGCCCGGTGGAATGTGCCGAACGGTCAGCGCCACCGCGTTCCTGTCGGCCGCGCCAAACTATCTGGCCGCTGCGCGCGCGAGCACGCGCGGGTCAGTGCGGCCGCAGAGATGCACCAGCCAACACCAAGCACTCATCGCAATCGCTTCCGCATGGGTTTTGCAAACCAAGTTGCGGGTGGGTGGGTGGGGTTATTGCGCGAGCGATGGAATCGACAACTTCAAGTTCGGCAAGGTGAAATCTCCTTTCTCAAAACAGAATAGACTCTACCCTCCCCCCGGCGTTATCCGTTCCCCTTTCGGGTACGTATATCATATACGATTCTGACAACAGGCCCATCCTAAATATGAATTTACACTATCCCAGGGCAACCGGTATCGGCCCCTCTTGAGGTTCCCTTGTAAAAAACGATACGCGGGGACATCGTTTGTTCTAACATAACATTTGTTGATGAATCCCTTGCCAAAAAATTGAACGAAGTGCACACGCGGGCGTCGTCGCGCGCGCATGCCGAAATCCTCCAAAAACCTTCGGTGCCGGAAGGATTTCGCAATCGAGTTCCCAAAAGAAAACATATATATATATATATATATATATATATATATATATGTATAGCAGGGTTTCGCAACACTGATTTGCTAAAAAAGTTTACGCGCGAGCTCTTGCTAGATCTTAAGAAAACCATAGGTTTTTCCAGATTTTCGTAAAATGCTACCAAATGGGCTTCGCGCGCGCGCATGTCGAAATCTGTCGAACGCCCTTACGCGTGTGCCGTCGCGAGAACCCTCTGCAAGAAATGGGACGAAGTGCAGACGCGCGCGTCGTCGCGCGCGTATGCCGGAATCCTTCAAAACCCATCTGCTTCGGAAGGATTTCAACATCGTGTGTCCAAAAAAGCTACAAACCACAAGGCTTCGCAACACGGCATTTCAACAAAAACGTGCGCGCGCGCTCTTGCGTCGTCGTCGTCGTCGTCGCCGTCCTCCCTCCTCCCGCGTCGTCGTCGTCGTCGCCTACGTCGTCCTCTGTCTTTCCTCGTGTTCATCGTCGTCGTCGTCTTTGGCGTCGTGATCGCGCCGTGGTCCTCCTCCCTCGTCGTCGTCGTCGTCGTCCGTCGTCGGCGTCTCGTCGTCGTCCCTCCTATTTCGTCGCCGTCGTCGTCGTCGTCGTCGTCGTCGTCTTCCCTCCTCCCTCGTCGTTGTCGTCGACGGCGTCGCCGTCCTTCCTCCTTCTTCGTCGTTCGCGTCGTCGCCGTCCTCCCTCCTCCCTCGTCGTTGTCGTCGTTGTCGTCGTTGTCGCCGTCGTCGGCCTCCCTCCTCCCGCGTCGTCGTTTTCGTTGGCGACGTCGACGTCGCCTTCGTCGTCGCCGTCGGCGTCGGCGTCGTCGTCTTCGTCGTCGTCGACGACGTCGGCGTCGTCGTCGTCGCCGTCGTCGTCGTCGTCGTCGGCGTCGTTGACGTCGTCGTCGTCGTCGGTGTCGTCGTTGTCGTCGTCGGCGTCGTCATCGTCGTCGTCGTTGTCATCGTCGTCGTCGTCGTCGGCGTCGGCGTCGTCGTCGTCGGTGTCGTCGTCGTCGTCGTCGTTGTCGGCGTCGTCGAAAGTCGTTGGAGACGTCGTCGGTGTCGTCGTAGTCGTTGTCGGCGGCGTCGTCGTCGGCGTCGCTGTCGTCGTCGTCGTCGCTGTCGTTGCCAAGTGCCATTTGGTACCCACCGTCACGGTCTCAAGAGATTTTGCAAACCAAGTTGCGGGTGGGTGGGTGGGACGTTTGCGCGAGCAGTGGAGGTGGTCAAGCGGGGTAGTCAATTCTCCTTTCTAAAAAGAGACTAGACTCTACCCCACCCCCCCCGGCGTTATCCGTTCCCCTTTCGGGTATGCAAATCATATATGATTATGACCACATGTCCATCCTAACTATGAATTTAGAATATCCCAGGGGGGCCGGTATCGGCCCCCCTGAGGTTCCCTTGTAAAAAACAATACGCGGGGACATCTGTTGTTCTAACATAACACTTGTTCACGACGAATCCCTTGCAAAAAATTAGACGGACTGCACACGCGCGCGTCGTCGCGCGCGCGTACCGAAATCCTCCAAAAACCTTCGGTGTTGGAAGGAATTCGCAATCGAGCTTCCCCAAAACATGCAAAAACATAGGGTTTCGCAACACTGAGTTGCTAAAAAAGCTTACGCGCGAGCTCGTGCGAAATCTTGATATATATATATATATATATATATATATATATATAAGGACACAAATTTCAAGATTTTCACAAAATGCTACCAAACGGGCTTCGCGCGCGCATGTCGAAATCTGTCGTGCGCCCTTGCGCGTGTGCCGTCGCGAGAATCCTTTGCAAAAAACTGGGACGAAGTGCAGACGCACGCGTCGTCGCGCGCGTATGCCGAAATCCTCCAAAACCCATCAGCTTCGGAAAGATTTCAACATCGTGTGTCCAAAAAAGCTACAAAAACACAAGGTTTCGCAACACGGATTTTCAACAAAAGCGTGCGCGCGCGCTCTTGCGTCGTCGTCGTCGTCGTCGTCGCCGTCCTCCCTCCTCCCGCGTCGTCGTCGTCGTCGTCTACGTCGTCCTCTGTCTTTCCTCGTGTTCATCGTCGTCGTCCTCTTTGGCGTCGTGGTCGTTTCCGTCGTCGTTGTCGCCGTGGTCGTCCTTCCTCCTCTTCCCTCGTCGTCGTCGTCCGTCGTCGGCGTCTCGCCGTCGTCCCTCCTATTTCGTCGCCGTCGTCGTCGTCGTCGTCGTCGCTGTCGTCGTCTTCGTCTTCCCTCCTCCCTCGTCGTTGTCGTCGTCGGCGTCGCCGTCCTTCCTCCTTCTTCGTCGTTCGCGTCGTCGCCGTCCTCCCTCCTCCCTCGTCGTTGTCGTCGTTATCGTCGTTGTCGCCGTCGTCGGCCTCCCTCCTCCCGCGTCGTCGTCTTCGTTGGCGACGACGTCCTCTTCGTTTTCGTCGTCGGCGTCGGCGTCGTCGTCGCCTTCGTCGTCGTCGACGTCGGCGTCGTCGTCGTCGCAGCCGTCGTCGTCGTCGTCGTCAACGTCGTTGACGTCGTCGTCGTCGTCGGTGTCGTCGTTGTCGTCGTCGTCGGCGTCGCCATCGTCGTCGTCGTTGTCATCGTCGTCGTCGGCGTCGGCGTCGTCGTCGTCGGTGTCGGTGTCGTCGTCGTCGTCGTCGTTGTCGGCGTCGTCGAAGTCGTTGGAGGCGTCGCCGGTGTCGTCGTAATCGTTGTCGGCGGCGTCGTCGTCGTCGGCGTCGCTGTCGTCGTCGGCGTCGCTGTCGCTGCCAAGTGCAATTTGGTACCCACCGTCACGGTCTTAAGAGATTTTGCAAACCAAGTTGCGGGTGGGTGGGTGGGATGTTTGCGCGAGCAGCGGGGTGGACAACTCACTGCGAACAGAAATTCATTCTCCTTTCCTGGAGAATGAATAAACTCTACCCCCCCCGCGTTATCCCCCCCTTTCGGATATGCAAATCATATATGATTCTGATCACATGCCCATCCTAAATATGCGCGCGTCGTCGCGCGAGTATGCCGAAATCCTTCAAAACCCATCGGTTCGGAAGGATTTCAAAATCGTGTGTCCAAAGCGCCAACAAAAACACAAGGTTTCGCAACACGGATGTTCAACAAAAGCGTGCGTGCGCGCTCTTGCGTCGTCGTCGTCGTCGCCGTCCTCCCTCCTCCCGCCGTCGTCGTCGTCGCCGTCGTCGCCTACGTCGTCCTCTGTCGTTCCTCGTATTCGTCGTCGTCGTCCTCTTTGGCGTCGTGGTCGTTTCCGTCGTCGTTGTCGCCGTGGTCGGCCTTCCTCCTCCTCCTCTCTCGTCGTCGTCGTCGTCCGTCGTCGGCGTCTCGTCGTCCTCCCTATTTCGTCACCGTCGTCGTCGTCGTCGGCGTCGTCGTCGTCGCCTTCCCTCCTCCCTCGTCGTTGTCGTCGTCGGCGTCGCCGTCCTTCCTCCTTCTTCGTCGTTCGCGTCGTCGCCGTCCTCCCTCCTCCCTCGTCGTTGTCGTCGTTGTCGTCGTTGTCGCCGTCGTCGTCCTCCCTCCTCCCTCGTCGTCGTATTCGTTGGCGGCGTCGTCGTCGTCTTCGTCGTCGTCGTCGGCGTCGGCGTCGTCGTCGTCTTCGTCGTCGTCGTCGTCGGTGTCGTCGTCGTCGGCGTGATCAGCATCGGCGCGGTCACTGGCTGCCCCGTCGTCGCTGTCAGCACCGCCAGCAGCATCGCTACTATCATCATCGTTTCTACCGTTGTCGATGTTGCCATGATAACGCGCCCGCCCACGTTGCCGACTCGCACTGAAGTGCCCGCGGGGATGTCCCGAGCGGTCAACGCCGCCGGGTTCGCGTCGGTCGCACCAAACTAGCCGGCCGCTGCGCGCGCGAGCATGCGCGGGCTAGCGCGGCCGCAGACATGCACCAGCCAACACCCAGCATTCATGACAATCGTTTCCGCGTGGGTGTTGCAAACCAAGTTGCGGGTGGGTGGCTGGGATGATTGCGCGAGCAATGGAGTTGACAACTTCAAGTTCGGCAAGTGAATTAATTCTCTTTTCAAAAGGATTAATAGATTCTCCCCCCCTCCCCCCCTGGACTTATCGCTTCCCCCTGGGATAATATGATTTCATATATATGTATATATATACATACATACATATATATATATATGTGTATATATATATATATATTCTGCACACTCGTCCATCCCAAATGTGAAAGCACACCATCTCAGCCAAACCGGGTTCCCCCCCCTGAGGTTCCCTTGCACAAAACACTATGCGGTGACATTGTTTGCTCTAACATAAAACTGTTTTCGCGATTCCCTTGCAAAAAACTGGACGAAGTGCACACGCGCGCGTCGTCGCGCGCGCATGCCGAAATCCTTCAAAAACCTTCGGTGCCGGAAGGATTTCAAAATTGAATTTCCAAAAAACAAAAACACAGGGTTTCGCAACACTGGTTTGCTCAAAAAGCTTACGCGCGAGCTCTTGCGAAATCTGAAGAAAACCATTGGTCTTTCAAGATTTTCACAAAATGCTACCAAACGGGCTTCGCGCGCGCATGTCGAAATCTGTCGAACGCCCTTGCGCGTGTGCCGTCGCGAGAATCTTCTGGAAAAAATGGGACGAAGTGCAGACGCGCGCGAAGTCCCGCGCGTATGCCGAAATCCTTCAAAAACCTTCGGTTTCGGAAGGATTCCAAAATCGTGTGTCCAAAAAACCTACAAAAACACAAGGTTTCGCAACACGGGTTTTCAACAAAAGCGTGCGCGCGCGCTCTTGCGTCGTCGTCGTCCTCCTCCTCCTCCCTCCTCCCTCGTCGTCGTCGTCGTCGTCGTCGCCGTCGTCGTCTTCTGTCTTTCCTCGTCGTCGTCGTCGTCGTCTTGGCGTCGTCGTCGCTTCCGTCGTCGTTGTCGCCGTGGTCGTCCTTCCTCCCTCGTCGTCATCGTCGGCGTCTTGTCGTTGTCCCTCCTATTTCGTCGCCGTCGTCGTCGTCGTCGTCGTCGTGGTCTTCACTCCTCCCTCGTCGTTATCCTCCTCCCTCGTCGTCGTCGTCGTCGTCCGTCGTCGGCGTCTTGTCGTCGTCCCTCCAATTTCGTCGCCGTCCGTCGTCGCATTCGTCGTCGTTGTCGTCGTCGTCGTCTTCACTCCTCCCTCGTCGTTGTCGTCGTCGGCGTCGCCGTCCTTCATCCTTCTTCGTCGTTCGAGTCGTCGCCGTCTTCCGCCCTCCATCGTCGTTGTCGTCGTTGTCGCCGTCGTCGTTCTTTCTCCTCCCTCGTCGTCGTCTCCGTTGGCGACGTCGTCGTCGTCTTCGTCGTCGACGTCGACGTCGGCGGTGTCGTCGTAGTCGGTGTCTGCGGCGCCGTCGTCGTCGTTGTCGCTGTCGTCGTCGGCGTCGGTGTCGTGGCCAAGCGCCATGTGGTACCTACCGTCACGGTCTTGTATAATGTATATATATATATATATTATGCACAGTCGTCCATCCTAAATATAATATCATATCATCCCAACCAAACCGGGTTCCCCCCCACTGAGGTTCCCTTGGGAAAAAACACTATGCGGTGACATTTTTGGTTCTAACATCACAGTTGTTCACGAACCCCTTGCGAAAAACTGGACGAAGCGCACACGCGCGTGTCGTCGCGCGCGCATGCCGACATCCTTCAAAAACCTTCGGTGCCGGAAGGATTTCGCAATCGAGTTACGAAAACACATACTAAAACACAGGGTTTCGCAACACTGATTTGCTAAAAAAGCTTCCGCGCGAGCTCTTGCGAAATCTGAAGAAAACCATTGGTCTTTCAAGATTTTCACAAAATGCTACCAAACGGGCTTCGCGCGCGCATGTCGAAATCTGTCGAACGCCCTTGCGCGTGTGCCGTCGCGAGAATCCCCTGCAAAAAAACGGAACGAAGTGCAGACGCGCGCGTCGTCGCAGGCGTATGCCGAAAACCTTCAAAACCCTTCGGTTTCGGAAGGATTTCAAAATCGTGCATCCAAAAAACCTACAAGAACACAAGGTTTCGCAACACGGATTTTCAACAGAAGCGTGCGCGCGCGCTCTTGCGTCGTCGTCGTCGTCGCCGCCGTCCTCCCTCCTCCCGCGTCGTTGTCGTCGTCGTCGTCGCCGCCTACGTCGCCCTCTGTCTTTCCTCGTGTTCGTCGTCGTCGTCCTCTTTGGCGTCGTGGTCGTTTCCGTCGTCGTTGTCGCCGTGGTCGTCATTCCTCCTCCTCCCTCGTCGTCGTCGTCGTCCGTCGTCGGCGTCTCGTTGTCGTCCCTCCTATTTAGTCGCCGTCGTCGTCGTCGTCGTCGTTGTCGTCGTCGTCGTCTTCCCTCATCCCTCGTCGTTGCCGTCGTCGGCGTCGCCGTCCTTCCTCCTTCTTCGTCGTTCGAGTCGTCGCCGTCCTCCCTCCTCCCTCGTCGTTGTCGTCGTTGTCGCCGTCGTCGTCCTCCCTCCTTCCTCGTTGTCTTCGTTGGCGACGTCGTCGTCGTTTTCGTCGTCGTCGTCGGCGTCGGCGTCGTTGTCGTCCTCGTCGTCGTCGACGTCGGCGTCGTCGTCGTCGCCGCCGTCGTCGTCGTCGTCGCCGGCGTCGTTGACGTCGTCGTCGTCGTCGTTATCGTCGTCTTCGGCGTCGTCATCGTCGTCGTCGTTGTCATCGTCGTCGTCGTCGGCGTCGGCGTCGTCGTTGTCGTCGTCGGTGTCGTCGTCGTCGTCGTCGTTGTCGGCGTCGTCGAAGTCGTTGGAGACGTCGTCGGTGTCGTCGTAGTCGTTGTCGGCGGCGTCGTCGTCGGCGTCGCTGTCGTCGTCGGCGTCGCTGTTGTTGCCAAGTGCCATGTGGTACCCACCGTCACGGTCTTATGAGATTTTGCAAACCAAGTTGCGGGTGGGTGGGTGGGATGTTTGCACGAGCAGTAGAGAGGACAGCTTCAAGACGGTCAAAGTGGATTGCACCACATAGATTACACCGCACATACTGCATTACATAGGGTGCACCGCGTAGATTCTCCTTTCTAACAAAATAGACTCTACACCCCCCCCAGAGTTAACGAGCCACCTTACCGTAGTACAATGTACATCTGATTCTGCCCCATCGTGCATCTCAAATATGACCTCGTACCATCCCAGCCAAACCTGCATCGCCCCCCCCGGCCATCTTCTGCAAAAATATGCGCGCACACTCGTTCATCAAAAGTCATAAGTGTTTAAGAATCCCTTGCAAAAACTGGGACGAAGTGCACACGCGCACGTCGTCGCGCGCGCATGCACAAATCCTTCAAAAAACCTTCAGTTTCGGAGAGATGTCAAAAACGAGTTCCCAAAAAGAAACATACAAAAACTCAGGGCTTCGCAATACTGGTTTCCTTATATAAAAAAAACAAAAAATACGCGCGCGGCCCTGCGAAATCTTACGACAACCATATGTTTTTCCAAATTCCCCCGCCACCCCCAAAAAGCAACATCAAGAAGAGAAGAAAAAAAGGGCTTCGCGCGCGCATGTCGAAATCTGTCGAACGCCCTTGCGCGCGTGCCGTCGCGAGAACCCTCTGCAACAAGTGGGACGAAGTGCAGACGCGTGCGTCGTCGCGCGCGCATGCCGAAATCCTTCATAAACCTTCGGTTTCGGAAGGATTTCAGAATCGTGTACCCAAAACAAAAGCGTGCGCGCGCGCTCTTGCGTCCTCGTCGTCGTCGTCGTCGCCATCCTCCCTCCTCCCTCGTCGTCGTCGTCGTGGCAGTCGTCGTCCTCTGTCTTTCCTCGTCGTCGTCGTCTTGGCGTCGTCGTCGTTTCCGTCGTCGTTGTCGCCGTGGTCGTCCTTCCTCCCTCGTCGTCTTCGTCGGCGTTTTGTCGTTGTCCCTCCAATTTCGTCGCCGCCGTCGTCGTCGTCTTCCCTCCTACCTCGTCGTTGTCGTCGTCGCCATCGTCGTCCTCCCTCCTCCCTCGGCGTCGTCGTCTTGGTTGGCGACGTCGTCGTCGTCGTCGTCTTCGTCGTCGCCGTCGTCGTCGTCGCCGTCGTCATCGTCGGCGTCGTCGTCGTCGGCGGCGTCATCCTCGTCGTCGGCGTCGTCATCGTCGTCGTCGTCGGTGTTGTCGTCGTCGGTGTTGTCGTCGTCGTCGTCGGTGTTGTCGTCGTCGTCGTTGTCGTCGTCGCCGAAGTCGTTGGAGACTCGCCCGCAACGTCTACCGTTGTCGACGTTGCCATGATACCGCGCCCGCCCAAGTCGCCGACTCGCAATGAAGTGCCCGCTGGTGTGTGCCCAACGTTCAGCGCCACCGCGGCCGCGTCGGTCGCGCCAAACCAACCGGCCGCTGCGCGCGCGTGCTTGGGTTGGCGCGGCCGCCGAGACGCACTGGCCAACGCCGAGCATGCATCGCAATTGCCACCTTATGGGTTTTGCAAACCGAGTTGCGGGTGGGCGGGTGGGATGTTTGCAAGAGCACGGGATGTGTCAACCCGTTTGTTAAAATCCATTGCACCACAAAGATCGCACCGCACAGCTCGCACCGCATAGATTCCATCACACAGGTTGCATCGCGTCAATTGCACCAGGTAGATTGCACCGCATCGACTGCATTGCATAGGTTGCACCGCGCAGATTGCACCACCTAGATTGCACCACATAGATTGCACCGCATATGTTGCATTACATGGGTTGCACCGCATAGATTGCACCGCGAAGACTGCATTGCACAGGTTACACCGCCTACGTTGCACCACATCGATCGCACCGCAGAGACTGCAAGAACCTACTGTTTGGAGCCCACGCTGGTGAACATAGAGAGATGCACATGGAAAGAGACAGAGAACGGAGGGAGAGAGAGAGAGAGAGAGAGAGAGCTGCCGAGCACGATAAAGAATGGGTTGCCTCCCAAATGGGGCGCAGCAGGTGGGGTCGGAGGATCGCCCCGCGTCGCGCTGCATCGGCGGAAGGGAGAAGATCAGGCTCGGGATCGTACGGTTCTCCGACCTTCTCCACTCTGGTCCTACTTTGACCACGAAAAAACACATCCCCAATCCCAAAATCGCGGATTCACCGAGGATTCGAAGATCGGCCAAAAATTTCGGGGTATGTTTTGCAATTGTCGTCGTCGCCCTGGTAAAACCCTACCCCAAAAGCTCCCAAAAGCTCCCTACTTAGTCCTACCTGGACGACCTGGAGAAGAGAAGGAGGCCGAGGAGCGAATGTAAAGGTGCCGCCCGGGCCGCATGGATCGGCGCGTGCCTGCCAGCAGCTTTGGCGCGTTTATCGAAGCGTGTTTGGCCCCGCGCTCCCCGACCAACCCCGAGATTGCTCAAGGGCCGACACGGTGAGCGAAGGGCATCGGCCGCGGACGAACTCTCACCTGGTGGTGACGGTGCCCGAGCGGGTCTGGGCTTCACTCCTTTGTCGAGGCCTCTGCTTCCAGAAGCTCGGGCTGCCTGTAGCTCAACGGCAGCGAAGAATCCTTTCGGTCTGCCTTCTCATGATATTTTAGCATGGGCAGCTTCTGCCAGAGCAGCGACTCGAACTTCCTGTAGAAACGGAACACCCAGATGAAGGACGCTAAACAGATGATCGAAGGAATTTTGCTGTCCGCCCGCATGGCGAGACAGCCCGACATCGTCAGGACATATATGATGAGCCCCCACTGCAGGTGGCGCAGATTGCTCACCCAGAACACCCCGCCGAGGTCCGGCTTTTTCGTCTCGGCCCACACCAGCAGGTACCCGAAGACGACGCGGCAGAGGGCGAAGTTGATCAGCCCCAGGACGGTGATGAGGGGCGTTAGGCTGGAGAAGACCAGCGTCATGACGACGTACTCGGAGGCGCGGGCGCAGCGCCCGCCCTGCCCGTAGTAGTCCTGGTCCTCCGGCTCCGAGAGCTCCCGCGCCCGCTCCTCGGGCAGGTAGGACTTGTAGGCGATGAACTTCGCCAGGTAGAAGTAGCGGGTGGCGTCCATGGCAACGGTGCCCCAGTTGACAACCATGTAGTTCAGGTAGAAGTGCGTGGCCTGGCACGGAGCGCAGGCACGCCCGACGGGCTCTCTCTCTCTCTCTCTCTCTCTCTCTCTCCCCAAACGGTGCGTGCACGAAGGGCTTCTTCGATGCTTGGAGGTAGGTGGCTACGACTGCGCGTTCTTGCCCTGGTGCATCGTGGGTGGTGCTCTCTATGGCTAGAGGTCCCGTGGTGTCTCTGTAAAGGCGAGAGTTCGTGTCCTTGCCCTGGAACTCTCCGGGTGGTGCTCTATGACTGGTGCCCCATGGAGCCTTTGACGGTTGCGAGTTGCCCTCATTCCGGGTGCCCTATACATATATATATACACACATATATATATATATCGAGAGAGAGAGAGAGAGAGAGATCGCTCGTGCTTCATATATATAATCATCGAGGATGCAAAAACCTACTGTGCGGGGTCCGCGCTGGCAATCATTAGTTTGGGGTGTTGTTTAGAGATATGTGGCCTGCGGCAGGGAGCTCCCAAGCAGCTGAAGGATAGAGGTGGGATGCTCCAGGAGCTGCTCGAGCGTTCCGAGAAGGGAGGTGCCCACGGTTGTGGCCAGGATCTCGAAGACGACAAGGAACCAGAAGTAGTAAATCTGGAGCTTGGCTTGCGCCCAGGCTCCGGCCCGAAGGCAGAAGAAGTTCCTGAAGATGATCATGAGTATCGTTGGCAGGAAGCACATGAACAGCTTGAGCCCGAGAACTGCGGACATGGACGACATGAAAGAGACCAAGCCTGGCGGCCAAGCTGCAAGCGTGTCCTTCAGCGACGGGTACCGCTTCTGCAACTCGGGAATGCTGGTAAGCCAGGAGATGCCAACGACAAAAGGCATGAAGACCAGGTATACACCAAATACAGAGGCGTACCCCAAGAGCTCCTTGCCAGCAATCTTCGTGGGATCTGTCTGGAGGTCGCTGTAGATGATATCCTCAGGGTCCGGAGGAAGACTGACGACGAACTCGTCTGTATCCTCAGTGTAGCACACCTGCAGGGCAAGCTCCTGGAAGTGCCTCGACGCAAAGGTTACGAAACCACTCGTAGAGAAGATCGGAGAAACCCCTGGTGACGAATCAGCCGCGCCATCGAGCAACTGCTTCCTCTTTGTCGTGATCGTCTGAATCACGTTATTCTGTTGTTCCGTATAATAATCAAGGGTGTCCACAAGGACGCCCCTGTTCAGGAAGTCGCGGAACTGGGGCCGTTTGTCTGGATCGCTGCCATCTTTTTGCCACTGGAACTCCGCAGAATGAAGCTGCAGCTCGATCTCTTCTTTTCGGGCCACGTCGGCCAGCAGGTCGTCGGTGTTCAGGACCATGTGGGCCATCTGCACGTTCTCCTCGCCGAAGAGCCTCTGGAACAGTCCGAGCAGCTTGGTGTCCGAGCGGTACTCGTCTGGGATGCACTCCACCAGGACGGTGGTGCTCTGAGGCACGGGCATATTGCAGAGCCACTCGTAGCGCTTTTGCTCGATGAACTCGCGATGTGCAGACAAGGTAACCTTCTCGACGGCGACGACTACCAGCCATACCAACATGGCATGAGCGTATGTGAGCCAGCTGTTCTCCTCCACAGAACCGAAGCCGATCTTGCTCAGACGGTCACACTCCCCCTTTCCGAACGCCCTGTGGAGCGTCCCCATGATGAGAAAGTTCGACACTACCAAGATAGCGCAGATCTTTACACACAAGCTGTAGTACCTTAGAAGCATGAGTCCGTCAAGGCCAGCTGCTTTCTCAATCTCACCGTCGCTGGCCCGTAGGCTGTCGCTGACCCACCCGAAGATCCATCCAAGGCGGGTGTCGCGGTTGGGCATGGCTAGGGGAACAAAAAGTGGCATAAACATAAAAACTCGAAGGTCCGCGCGGATTTCTCGGATCGGCGCTGGACCCCCCTCCCTGGCGCGCGGAGCGCGCCAGGGGCGGCGCCAGAGGCGCCGCCGGGGGGCCCCAGCGCCGATCCGAGAAATCCGCGCGGACCTCCGAGTTTCTATGTTTATGCCACTTGTTGTTCCCCCTAATGGCGCAGTTGTGGCTGAACATGGGCGGGTACCAGAGCCGCACCGCGCAGAATACGCCGAGGCAGCCCGCAACGAAGACGGCCGTGAAGAGGAGGTTGCCCACGAAGGCCGCCAGGTCTCCCTCCGCGTTGGAGGTCACGCCCAGCACCTTCGCCGCCGTGTCCTTGCTCTCGGTGGGCTTGTCGATGTCGGCGTGCCAGGTCTCGTCGATGATGCGCGGCGCGGCAGAGGGTAGGGGAACGAACAATGACGCAAACATAAAAATTCGGAGGTCCGCGCGGATGTCTCGGATCGGCGCTGGACCCTCCTCCCTGGCGCGCGGAGCGCGCCAGGGGTGGTGCCGGAGGCGCCGCCAGGGGGCCCCAGCGCCATCCGAGAAATCCGCGCGGAAAGACGAGGAGAGGAGGAGGAGGAGGAGGAGGAGGAGGAGGAAGAGGAGGAGGAGGAAGAGGAGGAGGAGGAGGAGGGGGAGGAGGAGGAGGAGGAGAAAGAGGAGGAGGAGGAGGAGGAAGAAGAGGAGCAGCAGGAGGAGGAGGAACCGATCCGAGAAATCCGAACGGACCTCCGAGTTGTCATGTTCATGCCATTATTCGTCCCCCTAGAGGTGCTCGGGGCCTGCCCCGCCGCCCCCACGAGAGCTGCCAGGTCGTCCCGTGCAGCATCGGCGGACGCCCCCGCCGCACGCGCTAACGCCGCGGTGCCGTGGCCCGAGCCGTCGTCGCCGGCGGGCCCGGGGGCACCGCGCGGCGATCCTCCTGGTGGGCATGTTGTCCACCGCCACCATCACAAGTGGGAGGGGGAGGAGGTCCTCCTCCTCCTCCTCCTCCTCCTCCTCCTCCTCCTCCTCATCCTCCTCCTCCTCCGCCTCTTCCTCCTCCTCCTCCTCCTCCTCCTCCTCCTCCTCCTCCTCCTCCTCCTCCTCCACCTCCTTCCCCACCCTCCAACTTATGGTGGTGGTGGTGGCAAACAGGCCCATCACCTCCGGCGGCTCCGGTGCGCCTATGGGCGGGGCCCCGGACGTCGCGCTGAGACTGCAGCAGCGCGATGTCCTCGAGAGGCAAATGCTGGGAGGCACGAGCGCCGAGCGTAGCCAGATCCACGCCCTCGCATTCTGGATGCCGAGGCGCGATCCACCGGATACGCGGTCGCACGGTCGCGCTCCGCGCGGGGCATCCGCGAAAAAGCGCCCCGTGTCCAGGGGTCGCGACCAAGGGGCCTGGCCCGCGAGGCCGCGGATGCGGATACGCTCATGCCACGGACTTGCGGGAGGCCTACGTAAGAAAGATTGACAGCTCCTCAGCCCTATCTGGACGCCAAGAAGCCACATGAGCCCAGGTGAAGCCCAAGAGTGAACCCGACCTAGCTGGAGCGGACGGAACTAGATTAGGCCCGCTCTTCGACCGCGGATATACCAGCGCCGATGCTGAGCCGAACGCACGACACACGAGCGCAGCTGCCGTCGCCCAGGGGGGGCGCGCCCACCAGGCGGGCGGGCGGACACGGTGACCCGCGGGCCCTTGGAGAGGACCAGCGAACCCACGAGCAGCCCGCGCCCCTCAAGAGGCACCTGGGGGAGGGGAGGGAAGGGGAAGGGTAAAACAGGGGAACGAACAATGACACAGGCATAAAAGCTCGGAGGTCCACGCGGATTTCTCGGATCGGCGCCGGAGGCGCCGCCAGTGGGCCCCAGCGCCGATCCGAGAAATCCGTGCGGACCTCCGAGCTTTTGTGTCTGTGTCATTATTCTTTCCCCTAAAAGAGGAGGGGGGACAGCAGTTGCATCGCGGGTGTCCCCCGAGGCATCGCATCCAAACTGACATGTCC
>CAUYUJ010015727.1:58942-71442 GCA_963575745.1 Prorocentrum cordatum
GGTGCCCGGCCCGGCGCCGATCCCGACGCCAGCACCAGCGACGGCGCCCCCTGCGCTGCCCCCCGAGAACATGCTCCGCCCCAAGATGTCCCGAATGGACGTCGCAACGGCCGAGGACAAGGCCGAGGGCAAGGTTGAGCCCCAGGGGGAGGCCGAGAAGAAGGTGGCGCCCCAGCAGACCGAGCAAGGGAAGGCGCCCGAGCAGGCCGAGCAGACGCCGATCCCCCAGAAGGCGAGACCCCCCAAGGCCCCTCCGCCGAAGCTCCCGAGACCGCCCGACGGCCCTCCGCCCGAGAAGTTCCTGAAGGCGGAGGCGTCCCAGGGCCCGCCGCCCACGAACACCGAGCACGTTCCCGTGACGGAGGTGACCGTCGACGAAGGCCCGCCTCCTTATCCTCCTCCTCTTTCGTCTAATCCTTCCCTTATCCTCCTTCTCCTTCGCATTCTCTCTCCGCCCCCCCCCCCCCCAATGCCTCCCCAGACACCCTGTGCACGAGCGGGGCCGACATCAAGGACGTGTGCGGCGGAGACCCCATGCAGTCGCCAGTGCAGGAGACCCTCGTTTGCCTCCTCTATGTGGATGTTATGTATCCCGTCCACGCCTCGCTCTCCTCCCTTCCCTCCCCATCTCTCTCTCTGTCCCTCCCTATCCCTATCCCACCCCTCTCCTCGCACCCCCCTCATAACGCAATCCCCCGCCGCCCCCCCGCCCCGCCCCACCCACCCCGCGCACACGCACACACACACGCACACACACGCACACACACGCACACGCACACGCACACGCACACACACACGCACACACACGCACACACACGCACACGCACACGCACACGCACGCACACACGCACCCCCCAATGCCTCCCTGATCCTTCCCCCATGTAGCGCTCATCCTTGTACTCGCAATTGTTAGGAGAGCCCCGCGATCACGATGGTCATGTCGGGCAACATCCACGTGGTGATCCCAGTCGAGTTGAAGGAGCGGAATCCATTGGAAGGGCGTCGTAAGAGGGAGGGAGGGGGGGATGCGCGGAAGCATGAGGAGGGGGGGGAGGGGTGGAGGAGGATAAGGGGGGGGAGAAGGAAGGGGGGATAAACAGAAGGATGAGGAGGGGGGGAGAAGGAGGTGGAATGGAGCAAACGAAACAATGAGGGATGGCGGGCATAGGACTGGAGGCCCTGGGGAGAAGACGGATTACAGAGGAGGGGGGGCGGAGGTAGGGTGCAAGAGAAAATAGATGGCCCCAGGAGCGCGCCGAGACGATTCGCCTCACCGTGAAGTTTTCCAAGGCGAAGCGCGAGGCGGAGGCAGCCGAGGCCCGCGCTACCAAGGCGCAGAGTGAGGCGGAGGCCGCGAAGGCCAGCGCTTCCGGCAGCGGATTGCCCCCCCTCTGAACGTTCGCGGGGGCGGGCAAACACTTCCCTCCTTTCGTCGGCCCTCCGCCTCCGCCCCCGCCCACGCGCGCGCGCGCGTCCGTTTCCAGCTTCGTTCCCATCCCTGTGTTTAGTTTCTCCTCCCTCTTCTCCTATTCCTCCTCCTCCCCCCCTCCCCTCAGCCTCCGCATTCTCCTCCCCGCCCCCGACCCCATAATTGGGTGGTATGGGGAACGTGTTAAACACGTTCGGTGTGGTTTCCGTCTCCCCCCCCCCCCCCCCATCCCCCCCACCTCCCCCCCGCCCCGCCCATGCGCCCTCATCGCTGCAACATCTTCCAACGGTTTCGTGCCCGAGCAGCGGCCCCGAAAGGGGGGGGCGCGCTGCGAAGAATGCCAAGGGGGGCCACCGCTAGGATGGGTCACGGGTTTCTCCCGAGGAGATCTTGAGATTTAGAAAACTCCTGGATAAGTATGCTTGGCAATTTAGAAGGTTTCTGGATGTTTTGTGTTTCAACGTTGAAGGAGTTGCTTTTGGGGGGGGCGTGCGGGTGGCGAGGGCGGGGTGGGGGTCGGGGATGGCTCGGGCTCAGACTATAGCGATGCCCCCCCTGGCGCGTTCTGGCCCGTCGTGGCGCTCGGCCCGCAACAGAGGGTCGCGATCCTGCGGCTCAAGATGGCCTCCAAGATGGCTACGTTGGCCCAAGATGGCCTCCAAGATGGCCTCCGGGCCCACCCAAGATAGTCCAAGATGGGGCCCAAGATGGCCCGCGAGAGAGTCCAAGATGCCTTCAAGTTCGTCCACGAAGCCTCCAAGACGGCTCAAGATGGCCCCAAGATGGCCTAAGACTGCCCAAGAGGCCCCCAAGAGGCTCCCACGCGGTATACAGACATTCTGGCTCAAGTTTTCGGGCGCCACCGCCCGCGCCGTCGCCGACGGCCAACCCGACGCCGAACCCGACGGCCATCCCGACGCCCAACCCGACGCTGAACCCGATGGCGACTGGCCCGCACCACGGCGTGCACTACCTTATGATCAACAGGGAGACGAAGATGAAGTGCTGGTTCTACTTGTCGCACCTTGACATGTGGGTGCCGCTCTACGTGCCGATCTCGGGCGACGACCCGTGGCCGCAGTTCCCTAAGCTCAAGGGCTGCAAGGCTGAGCTCATCCAGGACATCCTGGGCAACAACGTCCCCGAGACCCAGGCGAAGCTGTGCCGATGCGAGCTGACGAACAGGCCCCCGAAGACCTGGGACGGCGAGTTGGACCAGGAGTGGTTCGTGAACGAGAAGTGGGGCCTCTACGTCGACGCGGGCCTCGAGAGCGGCCTGCGCGAGTGCGACTTCGAGGTGAACGAGCGCCAGCACGAGTACGATAAGGACAACTACGCGAAGGCCGACAACTACACGAAGGCCTACAACTACGACGACAGGTGGGAGTGCGGCTACAAGAGCGGCTACGACGACGGCTGGCAGAGTGGCTACAAGATGTGCCACGTCATGGAGCACTCGACCAGCGCTGGCAGCTCGGACATCAAGATCCCCGTCTCGCCACTGGCGTCTGCGCAGGAAGATCCTGCAGGCGGCTCGGCTTCCAGCTGGCTGGAGGTCGACAAGGGCGCGGGGGACCCGAAGTAGGCCTGGCGGCCATCAGCTCGGCCTACCCGACGGCCTACCCGACGGCCATCCGCTCGGCGTACTCGACGGCCTACCCCGGCGTCCTGAACCCGACGGCCTACCCGATACGAGCCCCGACGGCCTGAACCCGACGGCCGACCCTTCGCCGACTCGGCGCGATTGAAAAAAAGGTAAAGCCCCGAAGTCCCCAGAGGCCCTCAAGAGGCGCTCAAGACCCCCCAAAAAACTCATCCTCATTCTCATGTTCCTCCTCCTACTCCGCAGCCTCGTCCTCCCCATCCTCTTCATCCTACTCCACCTTATCACCATTCTTCTCCTCCTCAGCTGCATCCCCCTCATCATGCTCATCGTCGTCCTCATCATCGTCATCCTCATCTTCAATTTCATCATCATAGTCCTGATTATCCTCCTCATTTGCAACCCCTTATCCTGCTCCTCCTCCGCCTCCTCATCCTCCTCCTCCGCCTACTACCCCTCCGCCTCCCTCGTCCCGCCTAGGCCGCGGCCGAGGCGGCAGCTAAGGCCAAGGCCAAGCCCACCTCTGGCTGCTCCCTCCTTCTCACCCCCCTCCTCTATGTCCCTCCTCCTCATCGTCCTCCTGCTCCTTCCCCCGTCATCCTCATCGTCCTTCTCCTGCTCATCCTCCTCCTCCTCATGCTCCTCATCATCCTTCCCATTCCTCCTCCCTCCTCCCCCCTGCCGCCGTCCAGGGGGCCACCATGCGGGGGTGCGTATTGTGAGCTATGGCGACGACGGTGATGATGCTGTTCATGATGATGATGATGCTGATGGTGATGTGATGATGATGATGATGATGATGGTGGTGGTCATACTGATGGTGAAGGCGATGGCGGTGCTAAACATGCTGATCTTGACGATGATGATCACGAGTATGGCCATGATGCTGATGCTGCTGGTGATGATAATGATGATGGCCCTGCCCAGAACTCGCACATCCAACCCCTAACCGCGCTTCAGTTCCCGGCGAGCATATGGTTCCCATCGCCCCCCCGATAGCGGACACCATATCAGAATGCTACGCCCGACCGCCCATCGAGATATCTCGAGGCAGATGCAATCGCGCGCGGCAATGGTGAAGAATCGAGGAAAACGGGGGGGGGGCGAGCCACGTCAGAACAAGCTCACGAGCTGGGCTTGGAAAGGAGAGCCTCGACCTCGGCGACGGACCGCAATCCTGGCCCTGGATTCCATTCCCACTCCCACTCCTCCTCGAACGTAGCACCAGCGCGCTTCACACCAGTGCAGCGCCAGATGACGGGGTACTTTGTCCCATCGGGCAATTTGTAGAGGTCGGGGTAGCTCGCGGGCCACCACTTCTTGAAACGCTTGTTCGTCTCGGAATAGCGCCACCCCTGCGACGAATCGCCGCCTGAAAGGCTGCTTCCCACCATTCCGACCGACGGATCTAGAAGCTATGCTCCAATGTCGGGGCGGGGGGGCGGGCGACTGCTTCAGGCGAGATGGCTGCGCGGCCGCCAGGGGATGGGAAGAACAAGTACACGCAAGGGGGATAAGTATAATGAGTTTGATGGTGACGTTTCTGACGACGGTGGTGAGTTGGATGATGGAGGGGAGGGCGCGCGTGCCGCGGGCGCTGGCCGGTCGAGCTGGGCGCCCAATCTGGGCGTCGGGTTGGGCGCCGGGCGCCCTCGGGCGCTCGCCTCTGCCACAAAGAGGGGGGGGGAGGAGGAGGGGGAGAAGGAGGAGGAGGAGGAGGAGGAGGAGAAGGAAAAGGAGGAGGTGCTTGCCGAGAGGCGGTTGGGTCGGCCCGCGGCGGCGGGCGGAGGGCCCACTGGCCCCCCCGCCCCCCACCCCAGCGCGTGCACCACGGAGCCCACAGGGCCAGGAACCGCGTTGCATGCGCCGAGGCGGGGGGGGGATGGCCAATCGAACCTGGCAAAGCGGCCGAGCGGCCCGTGCTCACGCGCGCGAAGCCTGCCAGGGCGCGGCACTCCACGCACAGCACGCCCAGCGGCGGCGGGGCGTGGCCGACCTCCAGGTGGCCCAGCGAGCCCAGGTGGCCACTGAAGAAGAGGGCCGCGCCGACCCACACGTGGACCAGCTCGAACATGCACGAGCTGCATGCAGCAAAACTGGCTGGATGCAGGCCAGCACTTAAGGTGCCCAAGGGCCAGCCACGCTGCAATCCCAAGGGGCCTGGCCGGCCTGCACCTGCCTGGCGACATATGAACCTGCCCTGGGCAGGATTTGAAAGCCGAGCCTGTGGCGGCCCTGCTGTCACCCAAAAAGTCAGCCATCACTGCCAGGAGAGTGACCCAGGGCGCTGCATCTTGCCGCCGTCGTCGTGGATGGGGCCTCTTATTGGGGTCCTCTTGGGGCCTTAGTGGGGGTCAGCGCCGTCAGAGAATTTTTAAGGGACCTTATTGGTGGGCCTTATTGGGGTCTTCTTGGGGCCTTATTGGAGGGCCTTATTGGGGGATCGTGGGGTCCTATTGGGGCCTTATTGGGGTCTTCTTGGGGCCTATTGGGCGAAAATCCAGGACCTCAAGATGCCTGCTCCAGCTCGGGAAACAATTTAGGAATGAGCGCATTAAAGATGTGCACCAGAACTAGGATGGCCATGGAATTCCCAGCGAGCTTGCCCATCGCAAGTGCCGAGTCCAGCGGGGCCACGCAGCTGGGATCAAACCCCTGCAGGCGAAATAACTCAGCGGGGGTCATTCTCCGTCTGTGACTGGTGACCCAGAAACCCGCCGCGCGGCGACGGGTCAATGTGGGAGAAAACTCGTGGAATACTTGGAGGTACCTCCAAGACGAAACCGCCGGCGCACTCTCACCTCAATCTCGCGATGATAACACAAATTATCGCAAGTTCGAAGTTAGCGCACCAGAGCTCGCGAGGCAATCATCTAGCACGATCTCGGGGCGTCCATCCCAAAATACAATTGAAACGTAGCCACAAGAATGTGCATCAAGAAAACGAACCCCCTCGCCGAAGGCCAAGGGCCCCATGGAGGTGCCAACTAGGAGCGCCCCGGAGGAGAGGGGGTCTAACGGCCAAGAACGTGAGGGTACCTCTCCGAAACCAAAGTTGTTATTCACCCGAGGCTAGTTGTACGCTACGCTATATTGTTTGGAACCGGTTGAACTAGAGATGGCCAGCAACGCAGACTTCAAGCGTGTGATGTTTACCAGGAGGCCGGACGCATGAGCAATTTATAATCAAAACAGCACGGAACTTTTGGGTCGGGGCGGCGGCAGCCAGTATATCACAGTCAACTACAAAAGTCTCCTTAGAAGGGTGCCGCCCTTGCTCCCTCAGAGCCCGCTTGACCCTTCGGAGATTGGAGCAGGCGTGGGAGTTTGGGTCCGGCGTGGGCGTCGCACCTCGAGGTCCCTTAAAGGGGTCAAGAAGAGCAGAAACAGGCACAACAGGGGGTCGCGGTGGCCCGGGCAACGCTGGTCGTTGCTTCTCCGAGCGCCGGATCCCAACAATGTCTCAGGGACCCCAACGCACAACTATACCGATACTCATGCCCCGCCCCCCTCTCACTCTGATTCAATATCACCCCATGGTCCTCGAAGAGCATCGGCATCAATGTGTGTTTGGGCTCCCTAATGTATATCCTCGGTCTCGACTGAGGCAAGCCGAAGTCCGAGGCCCTATGCACTCGAGCTCGCGCGCGGAACCCGCAACGAGAGATATCCCTGGCGATCTTTCGAATTGTTCTGCCCCAGCGGTGTGTCGTCAGGCCCTTGACATTCTCAAATCCGCCACCGTGCCCCTGCGCGGAGTGGCCTGTCGCGTCTTGTCGCGTGACTCTTTCGGGCCCCAAGGCCATCCAAGAGGGCCCCGAAAGGGCCCCCATGACGGTCCAAGAGGGCCCAGAGTCGCCGAGGGATCGTTCCAGGACGCCCAAGATGGCCGCCTGACGGCCCAAAAGAGGCCCGCACGAGGCCTCCCAAGATGGCCCCAAGAAGTACAATTCATTGAGTTGCTGTAAGTGTTTGAAGGATTTGGGAGTTCTTCGGCTCCCCGACGCTCCAAGACGGCACCAGAGGCCCCCCGAGGCGACCCACGCGGCCCCCAAGAGGGCTCCAAAACGGCCCAAGAGGCCCACAAGACAAGGCCCCAAACGGCCCTCCAAGAAGCCCCGAGAGGCTCCACAGAGGCACCCAAGGAGGCACCTAAGAAACTCCCAACAAGCACTACAACTGCAACCCAGATGCCCCCGAGATCTTTCCGACGAGACCCCAAGAAGCATCTCGGAGGGCTCTGACCCGCAACCCAGGCACGCTGGCGGAATGAGCCGAAGGCCATAATATATAAAAGATCGTATTCTACCGTGCTGGAGGGTGCGGAGGAAAGACTTGTACACGCGCATCCGTTTATCATTGAACCCCCTACGAAGCCCCATTGCAGAGAATGGCTGACAAGGAAGTCCCACTGCGAGGCAATCGACTTTGCTCAAACATCGCTCGTCCCGCTCGCACGCATCATCGAACCACACCTTGGGTTTGTGGTTCCTCAAGATAAACTGTTTCGCTGACGGGCACGTGTCGCTACTCCAGCGGTGTGACACTATAACACGTCCGTCTCGAACGGCAGTAGCTGAACGAACAGCGAAAAGAGGGGCATCAGTTCCAGAGCAATCAGTGGCGATTCTGAATTTGATTGGGCTCATACCGGAATTCGTGGATCTTTCGGCTTGAGCCAACCGTCTACGTCCCCGTGCCCATGCAAAGGCATATATCAGGCCCCTCCGCACCTATATCCTAGGCCACCTAACTTCGCGCATCCCCGCGATGCGCGAGGCGCGGTTACCTTCGCGCCCTCGCCGACCCCCTGGGCCCAGGCCGCGACGCGCGAAGTGCGATGATCTTCGTGCCCCTTGGGGTCACCTAGATGTCAGAGCACAACGGGTCCCCCATGTCCCTCTATGGCATTCGATGTCTTCCCGTGCCCCTCTATGTCCCTCCATGTCCCCCTATGTCCCTGCATGTCCCTCCATGTCCTCCCGTGTCCCCCCATGTCCCTCCACGTCCTCCTGCGTCCCTCCATGCCCCTCCAAGCCCTTCCATTGGACCTCCCGCGCAGGCGTCGTGGCCGGACCTCTGCGTCTACCCCGCGCGAACGGCGGGCGGGCGGGCTGGAACGAAGCAAGAGGAGGACGAGGAGGAGGAGGGGGGGGAGGAGGAGGAGGAGGAGGAGGAGGACCAGGACGAGCAGGGGTGCACGGGGGGCGGCGAGGAGGGGGGAGGGGGGAGGACCGATAGGAGGAGGAGGAGGAGGCTGGGGAGGAATTGAGTCACGGCGGAGGCCTTGGATAAGGAAACATGCTCTCGCGACCAGTCGGGGTCTAGCTCTTTAGGGTCGGGGCTCTTTACGGGGGGATTTGGGATCGCCCACTTCAAACGGATCCGCCTTGGCGCACTCCGCTGCAGCGCCTCGATCGTTCGCGGGCGCGACGGCTCACTTTGCTCCGGTTGGGGGCCGGGCTGACCTTGCAGGGTCTGGGGTGGGTTCTGGTAGCGAGGGGTGGGTTCTGGCAGCGAGCCATCGCGCCCGCATGACGGGCTCTCGCGGCAGGCTGGCTCACGCAGCGGCCTCGGTGTGCCGGGGCCGCTTCTGCTTCGGCTCCTGGGTTGGAAACGGGGGGATCATGAGGAAGAAAACGAGGAGGGGGGCGAGGGGGAGGAGGGGGAGGCGTTCGAACTGACGCGTCGACCCTCCGCCCGTGGACCCCCGAGACCGCCATCAGGCGCCCGCGGGCCGTCCAGCGGCCCCGGACAACTCCCAGGATGTCCAGAATAAGCTCCAAAAGAAAGGCATCTCAGAGGCCTCTGGCCCGCACGAGCGGTGGCCTGAGGCATGAGGAAGGAGCATGGAGTGGAAGAAGGAGGAAGATGAAGAGGAGGAGGTGGACGAGCAGGAGGAGGAGAAGGAGGGGGGGGAGAGGGGTGGGAGAAGGCCGAGGAGGAAGAGGAGGAGGAGGACGACGACAAGGGCGAGCAGGCTGAGGAGGAGGAGGAGGAGGAGGAGGGAGGAAAAGAAGAAGAAGAAGGAGGAGCAGGAAAAGGAAGATGAGGAGGAGGAGGAGGAGGCGGAGGAAGAGGAAGAAGAAGAGGAGGAGGAGGCGGAGGAGGAGGCGGAGGAGGAGGAGGAGGAGCAGGAGAAGGAGTAGGAGTAGGAGTAGGAGGATGAGGAGGAGGAGGAGGAGGAGGAGGAGGAGGAGGTTCGCCCCATTGAGTCCGTGTCCTGCTCGGCGTCCTCCGAGCTGTTGTCTGTGAGCTGGCTGTCCTCATCCTCATCTTCTTCTCCGCGATCGCCGCCCTGGTCGCCGGCTGGCTCGCCCTTGTCGCTCTCGAAGGCGGCCTCGTTTGCCTCGGCCGCGCCCTCGTCGGCCTCGGCCACCTCGGCCGCGCCCTCCTTGGCCTCGGCCGCGCCCTCGTCGGCCTCGGCCGCGCCCTCGTCTGCCTCGGCCACGCCCTCCTTGGCCTCGGCCACGCCCTCCTTGGCCTCGGCCGCGCCCTCCTTGGCCTCGGCCGTCTCGCCCTCCTTGGCCTCGGCCGCCTCGCTCTCCTTGGCCTCGGCCGCGTCCTTCTTGGCGGCCGAGATCTTCTCCATCACGTCATTGGCCTTCGCGACGACAGCGTCGAGAGTCGCTCCAGCTTTGCTCGTCATCGACCACTTCTGTCCACTGTCTGAGCCACTCTTGAACACCCACACCTCCCAGCCGATGCCGTCGTCGGCGAACTTCGGGCGCGCGCTGACGCCGACCTGGGAGGCGCGGGGAGGAGGGGGGGGGGAGGAGGAGGAGCAGGAGGAGGAGGAGGAGGAGGAGGAGGAGGAGGAAGAACGGGGGGAGGCACGGGGGGGGGAGGGGCAGGCGGGGCAAGAGGAGGGATAGGATGAGGAGGGAGAGGGGAGAAGATTTGCAGCCGGAGGAAGAGGACGAGGAAGGTGGAGGGAGGGAGATAGTGGGGGGGAGGGTGAGTTACGCAGGTGAATGAGGGTGAGGGGGGGCGGAAGGCAGGGGCGGAGGTGAGGGGGGTGAGGATGCAGGAGAGGCAGATGGGGGAGGGCAGCGGCAGCAACGGGGAGGAGGGAGAAGACAGCGGAGCAGGGAGGTCCAGGATGAGGACGTGGAGCAGCAACGGGAGGTGCAAGAGCAGTTGGAGGAGGAGCAGCCAGTAGAGGAGCAGAGGGAGGAGATGGAAAGACATGGAGATGATGATGAGGAGAAGAAGCAGGAGGAGGAGGAGGGTGAAGAGAGTGAGGACGATGAGGATGATGATGGTGATGATGATGATGATGATGATGATGAGGGGGAGGAGGAGGATAAGGTGGGTGAGGAAGAGCTGGATAAGCATAGGAATGAGGAGGCGTGGACGAGGGAGCCTTGCACTCCCCAGCCCGCTTGCACTGCGTCCTCGCGTCCGCGATCATCGCCTTGAGCACGTCGTTGCTGTTCTTGTTGCTGCTCTTGTCGCTGCTCTTGTCGCCCTTGCCCGAGCCGTCCTCGCCCTTGCCCGAGCCGTCCTCGCCCTTGCATGAGATCTTGCCCTTGCCCTTGCCCTTGCCCTTGCTCTTGCTCTTGCTCTTGCTCTTGCCCGAGCCGCCCTTCCCTTGGTCGCCACTTGCTGCCTTGTCGTCGTTCTCGGCGTCGCTCTTGCCCGAGTCGCCACTTGCTGCCTTGTCGTCGTTCTCGGCGTTGCTCTGCCTCTTGCCCTTGCCCTTGCCCGAGTCGCCACTTGCTGCCTTGTCGTCGTTCTCGGCGTTGCTCTTGCTCTTGCCCTTGCCCTTGCTCTTGCCCTTGGCGACCTTGGCGGGCTTCGCGGCCTCCTTGGCGCCCTCCGCCGCCGCCCGGCGCTTGCGGGGCTCCACTGCGGTCACCTCCAGCGGGCTCAGCCAGCGGTCGCCATCGTCCCACGTGAAGATGGCCATCCCCTTGCTCGAGGGCACCATGCCGACCGCCTGGGTCTTGTCCGACTTGCGGACGGCCCGCCCGTTGCACACCTCGAAGTCATCATCCGACTCATCCCCGCCAGGTACCACCTCGGGCTCCTCTGCAGATCTCACCAGAGTCCTGCCAGCGCTCGCCCTCGCCTTTGCCCGCGTCTGCTCGACGACCGCCCGCGCGCCGGCAGCCTTCGCGGCGGCGTCGCCCTCCGCGGCCCTCTCGGACTCCGAGCCTCGTCGGAGGAGAGCGAGGGGGAGCGGGAGGAGGGGGAGAGGAGGCGGGGGAGGCGGAGGAGGCGGAGGAGGCGGAGGAGGAGGAGGAGGAGAAGCGGAGGAGGAGGCGGAGGAGGAGGAGGAGGAGGAAGAGGAGGAGGAGGAGCATCAGGAGGAGTGGAGGGGCAGGAGAAAGGCGAGAAGGGAGGAGGAAGAGGAGGAGTAGGAACATGAGGAGGATAAGGAGGAGGAGAGGAGGAGGAGGAGGAGGAGGGGCAAAATGTGGAGGAAGGATAGAAAAGTGCAGTAGGTTACTGCAGTGGATGTGTAAACTGCTCGGCATAAGCTACGCGGCGCAATCTACGTCGGGCAATCCACGGACTGCAGCTCCGTGAGAGGCGCTCTTCCAAGACGTTTCTAGTTGGTCATGTCCAGTATGTAGTGTCAAGGCGGTCGAAACCGCATACGTGGCTCGAGTTATGTATTAAACGCCACGCGGCGCATGCAACGTGACGTGAAATATGTTGTGCAAGCTGTGTCGCATGAGCTATGTGAGGCAGGTTACGCTGTGCCCAGGGCGATTCCTCGGCGGACCAACCGTGCCCGGCGAGCGCGCGCGACGGCAAGGCGGCGGTGTTGCAAGGGGCCGTCTGGGGCGGCAACAAAGCAAATCCTCGGCGGGCCCACCGAGCGCACGAGGGCCAGGCGGCGACGAGGCGGCACGGGCGGCAACACGGCGAACCCTCGCCGGACCCATCCAACTCCGGAGAGGGCAACATCTGAGCCCTTACATGCAATCACCGTTTAGGGATACGTAGAGGAGGGGGGGAACAACAATTGCGAGATCGAGGAAATGGAGGAACCGTCGGAGCAGGACTCCAGGCTGCCGTCGTAGCCGCTGGACTCGTCCCAGAAGCCGAGGGCGTCCAAATCCTCGTTGTCGTCGTCGTCCTCGCCCTCGGTCTTCTTGGCCTCGCCCTGATATACATGTCCATTTTGTGCTTCAGCTCGGGCGGGACGGTGTAGTTCAGCCTCCAGGCAGAGAGGGGGCAGGTACTGCCTCTGCTGCTGCTGCTGCTCCTCTGCCTCCTCCTCCCCTTCGTCATCCTCGTACTCCTCCCATGCTCTCCCACTCGCTTCCTGGTCCTCCTCCACGTCCTCCGTTTCCCCCGATTCTTCCTTGTCTTCTTCCACCCTTCGCTGTTTTCCTTTGTCTGGCCCCTCTAGCCCTACTCCTCGCCCTCCTCCCGATCCTCCTCCTCCCCCGCCGCCTCCTCAATCGCCCCCCTGCTCCTTTTCGCTCCTTCTCCCCCTCCTTCTCGTCGTCC
>CAUYUJ010015727.1:73942-83942 GCA_963575745.1 Prorocentrum cordatum
TGACTTGTATTACTTCTTTTTATTATTACTACGACTACTATTAAATTTTCAAAGACTAGTACTACTATTACTACTACTACTACTTCTACTACTACTACTACTACTACTACTACTACTTCTACTACTACTACACTTACTACTACTACTACTACTACTACTATTAGTACACTTACTACTAATACATGTCTACTACCACTACTGCGACTACTACTACTGCTGCTACTATATACTACTACTACTACTACTACCACTACTACTACTGCTACTACTACTACTACTACTACTACTACTACTACTACTACTACTACTACTACTACTACTACTACTACTACTACTACTACCAGTGCAACTCCACCTTCTGTCCTTTTCCTCCTACTACTCCTATTCCTCCTACTTCTACTACAACTACCACGCCCGTGCGGCCGCGCATGGTAAGTTTCTGAATCGTCCAGAATGGGGAGTCGCCATGTTGGCTGGGAAACTGAAGTTAACAATTTCGAAATTAACGTGGTTTATGATGATGATGGGGTAGCATGACAATGATGATGGTAGTGATTTACGTATATTCTTCTGATGATGGTTATGATGATGGCGATGTTGAGGATGATGCTGATGACGATGACGATGATGCGCGAACCGCAACAAAAAAAAGGACCACGGAAGGACAAAAGGGACACCGAAGGACACCGGAGGACACGCAAGGACATGAACAACCTTCCGCTCCATCCGAACGGAAGGTCTGGAAGGTGGAGGCCCAGGGTGCTGCAGTCTGGGAGCGCGACTATGGCGATGGCGAGCACACGGGGTGCCCCGGCGCTGGGGTTGTGGTGCCAGAGTATGGCCCCGGCCCCTGAGACCTTCTCGCCTTCTCCAATGGATATTGCCCCTCCATCGAAGGTGACTTCGTACGGCCACTGGGTGGAGTTAGAGTCGGGAAAGGGAGAGTCGCGAACGGTTATCTCGTCGCCAGGCTCAAGTCTGGCGTTGGCCGCGAGAGTAGTGGTGTGCAACCGACATTCTCGGCAGAAGGTCGACGACCAGCACGCGGTGGGAGAGTTGTCAGTCCTTGGGCATGGGAACCAGCCTCTGCCGGGAGGCATCCACGCCGCTCGGATATGTGAAGACTGTAGCACTACAAGCCTGTCATTCGGATTGCAGTGTCTGCTGACAACCGGGAGCCTGCGGATTTCGCCTCCTGCTCTGTCTGCGTGCCTTTGTACGCGGGGCCCAGCCGGCCCGCAAACTGCCCCAGCGGGAGGGGGAAATGGGTTGCACGTGTGGCAGTGGTCACGCCGCACGGTCAACACTCCCGTCTCGGCGTGTCTGCCAACCCTGGGGGGGTCGTTATCAGCCTGCCCCTCCAGATTCGCTCCCCTCGTGGGGGTCCGTGTCTGGGGTGGCCAGCCCGCGCAGGATGAGAGTTGCCGCATCACTTGCTTCTAGGGGGGAGGCAATTTGGTTGACGCAGTAACGGAAGGAGATCTGGTGTAAAACTTTGGCCAGTAGCGGTTGGCGCACGCCCTCGCTGGCGATGGCCTGGGCCAGGGCTGGCGGATCCTCGGGCCCACGTATGGTGTCCCAAACGAGGGCGGCCGCTGGGCACCAGTGCCAGACGTGTTCGGTCGTGGCTTCTCCCAGCCCACAGAGCGGGCACCGACCATAAGGCCCGTCCCTGGTCGGCGGCCTCAAGAGCCCACCTGAGCTAGCGTAGGCGCACGCTTGTGCCCTCAGTGAGGGGGGGGAGGGACTCAGGGGGAAGCGTTTGCCAGAGGGCGAGGGCGTGGGGTCCGTTGCCGATGCATCTGACACACCAGGCAGCCCCCTCGTCGCTTGGGCCGGCTGTGATCCACACTCTGCTGGCCGGCGCCCCGAAGGGACATCTGCGGGGCATTCTTTCGTCGTTCACCCTGCGCCTTGCCGGGCCCGGGAGGCCGTTGCTGAGCACCCTTAGCACCTGGTGCGCACAGGTGGAGGTGGCGCAATGCCGCAGCAGCTGCCACTCCTCACCCACAGAGGGCTGCCGTCTTCTCCCTTGGCTAGTTTTTTGGAGCCAGGTAGTGAAGTGATGACTCTTCATCTGGGCCCAGGCCGCCGCGTAGGTAATCCTGCCATATTGCCTGCCCTCCAGTAGGTGGCGTCGTTGTCTCACAGCGAGTAAGGCCTGGGCAGCCTTTCGCTCTGTGATCATCTTCGGCCGCGGGGGATGCGCCTCTGGGGCCCGGGCTGCCAGGACACTCCAGTTCAACAGTTTGTTCCATCTGATGCTGGCCCGCTTCCGCAGTGCGCAGGGCCCCAAGAAATCCCCGAGGGCGAACGCTCTTGCGGCGACAGCGCGAGCTGTTGCTGCAGGGCACCAGGGTGTGCCCTGCACTTGGAAGCGCAATCCCAAGGGACCTGGCCGGCCTGCACCTGCCTGGCGACATATGAACCTGCCCTGGGCAGGATTTGAAAGCCGAGCCTGTGGCGGCCCTGCTGTCACCCAAAAAGTCAGCCATCACTGCCAGGAGAGTGACCCAGGGCGCTGCATCTTGCCGCCGTCGTCGTGGATGGGGCCTCTTATTGGGGTCCTCTTGGGGCCTTATTGGGGGTCAGCGCCGTCAGAGAATTTTTAAGGGACCTTATTGGTGGGCCTTATTGGGGTCTTCTTGGGGCCTTATTGGAGGGCCTTATTGGGGGATCGCGGGGTCCTATTGGGGCCTTATTGGGGTCTTCTTGGGGCCTATTGGGCGAAAATCCAGGACCTCAAGATGCTTGCTCCAGCTCGGGAAACAATTTAGGAATGAGCGCATTAAAGATGTGCACCAGAACTGGGATGGCCATGGAATTCCCAGCGAGCTTGCCCATCGCAAGTGCCGAGTCCAGCGGGGCCACGCAGCTGGGATCAAACCCCTGCAGGCGAAATAACTCAGCGGGGGTCATTCTCCGTCTGTGACTGGTGACCCAGAAACCCGCCGCGCGGCGACGGGTCAATGTGGGAGAAAACTCGTGGAATACTTGGAGGTACCTCCAAGACGAAACCGCCGGCGCACTCTCACCTCAATCTCGCGATGATAACACAAATTATCGCAAGTTCGAAGTTAGCGCACCAGAGCTCGCGAGGCAATCATCTAGCACGATCTCGGGGCGTCCATCCCAAAATACAATTGAAACGTAGTCACAAGAATGTGCATCAAGAAAACGAACCCCCTCGCCGAAGGCCAAGGGCCCCATGGAGGTGCCAACTAGGAGCGCCCCGGAGGAGAGGGGGTCTAACGGCCAAGAACGTGAGGGTACCTCTCCGAAACCAAAGTTGTTATTCACCCGAGGCTAGTTGTACGCTACGCTATATTGTTTGGAACCGGTTGAACTAGAGATGGCCAGCAACGCAGACTTCAAGCGTGTGATGTTTACCAGGAGGCCGGACGCATGAGCAATTTATAATCAAAACAGCACGGAACTTTTGGGTCGGGGCGGCGGCAGCCAGTATATCACAGTCAACTACAAAAGTCTCCTTAGAAGGGTGCCGCCCTTGCTCCCTCAGAGCCCGCTTGACCCTTCGGAGATTGGAGCAGGCGTGGGAGTTTGGGTCCGGCGTGGGCGTCGCACCTCGAGGTCCCTTAAAGGGGTCAAGAAGAGCAGAAACAGGCACAACAGGGGGTCGCGGTGGCCTGGGCAACGCTGGCCGTTGCTTCTCCGAGCGCCGGATCCCAACAATGTCTCAGGGACCCCAACGCACAACTATACCGATACTCATGCCCCGCCCCCCTCTCACTCTGATTCAATATCACCCCATGGTCCTCGAAGAGCATCGGCATCAATGTGTGTTTGGGCTCCCTAATGTATATCCTCGGTCTCGACTGAGGCAAGCCGAAGTCCGAGGCCCTATACACTCGAGCTCGCGCGCGGAACCCGCAACGAGAGATATCCCTGGCGATCTTTCGAATTGTTCTGCCCCAGCGGTGTGTCGTCAGGCCCTTGACATTCTCAAATCCGCCACCGTGCCCCTGCGCGGAGTGGCCTGTCGCGTCTTGTCGCGTGACTCTTTCGGGCCCCAAGGCCATCCAAGAGGGCCCCGAAAGGGCCCCCATGACGGTCCAAGAGGGCCCAGAGTCGCCGAGGGATCGTTCCAGGACGCCCAAGATGGCCGCCTGACGGCCCAAAAGAGGCCCGCACGAGGCCTCCCAAGATGGCCCCAAGAAGTACAATTCATTGAGTTGCTGTAGGTGTTTGAAGGATTTGGGAGTTCTTCGGCTCCCCGACGCTCCAAGACGGCACCAGAGGCCCCCCGAGGCGACCCACGCGGCCCCCAAGAGGGCTCCAAAACGGCCCAAGAGGCCCACAAGACAAGGCCCCAAACGGCCCTCCAAGAAGCCCCAAGAGGCTCCACAGAGGCACCCAAGGAGGCACCTAAGAAACTCCCAACAAGCACTACAACTGCAACCCAGATGCCCCCGAGATCTTTCCGACGAGACCCCAAGAAGCATCTCGGAGGGCTCTGACCCGCAACCCAGGCACGCTGGCGGAATGAGCCGAGGGCCATAATATATAAAAGATCGTATTCTACCGTGCTGGAGGGTGCGGAGGAAAGACTTGTACACGCGCATCCGTTTATCATTGAATCCCCTACGAAGCCCCATTGCAGAGAATGGCTGACAAGGAAGTCCCACTGCGAGGCAATCGACTTTGCTCAAACATCGCTCGTCCCGCTCGCACGCATCATCGAACCACACCTTGGGTTTGTGGTTCCTCAAGATAAACTGTTTCGCTGACGGGCACGTGTCGCTACTCCAGCGGTGTGACACTATAACACGTCCGTCTCGAACGGCAGTAGCTGAACGAACAGCGAAAAGAGGGGCATCAGTTCCAGAGCAATCAGTGGCGATTCTGAATTTGATTGGGCTCATACCGGAATTCGTGGATCTTTCGGCTTGAGCCAACCGTCTACGTCCCCGTGCCCATGCAAAGGCATATATCAGGCCCCTCCGCACCTATATCCTAGGCCACCTAACTTCGCGCATCCCCGCGATGCGCGAGGCGCGGTTACCTTCGCGCCCTCGCCGACCCCCTGGGCCCAGGCCGCGACGCGCGAAGTGCGATGATCTTCGTGCCCCTTGGGGTCACCTAGATGTCAGAGCACAACGGATCCCCCATGTCCCTCTATGGCATTCGATGTCTTCCCGTGCCCCTCTATGTCCCTCCATGTCCCCCTATGTCCCTGCATGTCCCTCCATGTCCTCCCGTGTCCCCCCATGTCCCTCCATGTCCTCCTGCGTCCCTCCATGCCCCTCCAAGCCCTTCCATTGGACCTCCCGCGCAGGCATCGTGGCCGGACCTCTGCGTCTACCCCGCGTGAACGGCGGGCGGGCGGGCTGGAACGAAGCAAGAGGAGGACGAGGAGGAGGAGGGGGGGGAGGAGGAGGAGGAGGAGGGGGAGGACCAGGACGAGTAGGGGTGCACGGGGGGCGGCGAGGAGGGGGGAGGGGGGAGGACCGATAGGAGGAGGAGGAGGAGGCTGGGGAGGAATTGAGTCACGGCGGAGGCCTTGGATAAGGAAACATGCTCTCGCGACCAGTCGGGGTCTAGCTCTTTAGGGTCGGGGCTCTTTACGGGGGGATTTGGGATCGCCCACTTCAAACGGATCCGCCTTGGCGCACTCCGCTGCAGCGCCTCGATCGTTCGCGGGCGCGACGGCTCACTATGCTCCGGTTGGGGGCCGGGCTGACCTTGCAGGGTCTGGGGTGGGTTCTGGCAGCGAGGGGTGGGTTCTGGCAGCGAGCCATCGCGCCCGCATGACGGGCTCTCGCGGCAGGCTGGCTCACGCAGCGGCCTCGGTGTGCCGGGGCCGCTTCTGCTTCGGCTCCTGGGTTGGAAACGGGGGGATCATGAGGAAGAAAACGAGGAGGGGGGCGAGGGGGAGGAGGGGGGGGCGTTCGAACTGACGCGTCGACCCTCCGCCCGTGGACCCCCGAGACCGCCATCAGGCGCCCGCGGGCCGTCCAGCGGCCCCGGACAACTCCCAGGATGTCCAGAATAAGCTCCAAAAGAAAGGCATCTCAGAGGACTCTGGCCCGCACGAGCGGTGGCCTGAGGCATGAGGAAGGAGCATGGAGTGGAAGAAGGAGGAAGATGAAGAGGAGGAGGTGGACGAGCAGGAGGAGGAGAAGGAGGGGGGGGAGAGGGGTGGGAGAAGGCCGAGGAGGAAGAGGAGGAGGAGGACGACGACAAGGGCGAGCAGGCTGAGGAGGAGGAGGAGGAGGAGGAGGGAGGAAAAGAAGAAGAAGGAGGAGCAGGAAAAGGAAGATGAGGAGGAGGAGGAGGAGGCGGAGGAAGAGGAAGAAGAAGAGGAGGAGGAGGCGGAGGAGGAGGCGGAGGAGGAGGAGGAGGAGCAGGAGAAGGAGTAGGAGTAGGAGTAGGAGGATGAGGAGGAGGAGGAGGAGGAGGAGGAGGAGGAGGTTCGCCCCATTGAGTCCGTGTCCTGCTCGGCGTCCTCCGAGCCGTTGTCTGTGAGCTGGCTGTCCTCATCCTCATCTTCTTCTCCGCGATCGCCGCCCTGGTCGCCGGCTGGCTCGCCCTTGTCGCTCTCGAAGGCGGCCTCGTTTGCCTCGGCCGCGCCCTCGTCGGCCTCGGCCACCTCGGCCGCGCCCTCCTTGGCCTCGGCCGCGCCCTCGTCGGCCTCGGCCGCGCCCTCGTCTGCCTCGGCCACGCCCTCCTTGGCCTCGGCCACGCCCTCCTTGGCCTCGGCCGCGCCCTCCTTGGCCTCGGCCGTCTCGCCCTCCTCGGCCTCGGCCGCCTCGCTCTCCTTGGCCTCGGCCGCGTCCTTCTTGGCGGCCGAGATCTTCTCCATCACGTCATTGGCCTTCGCGACGACAGCGTCGAGAGTCGCTCCAGCTTTGCTCGTCATCGACCACTTCTGTCCACTGTCTGAGCCACTCTTGAACACCCACACCTCCCAGCCGATGCCGTCGTCGGCGAACTTCGGGCGCGCGCTGACGCCGACCTGGGAGGCGCGGGGAGGAGGGGGGGGGGAGGGGGAGGAGCAGGAGGAGGAGGAGGAGGAGGAGGAGGAGGAGGAAGAACGGGGGGAGGCACGGGGGGGGGAGGGGCAGGCGGGGCAAGAGGAGGGATAGGATGAGGAGGGAGAGGGGAGAAGATTTGCAGCCGGAGGAAGAGGACGAGGAAGGTGGAGGGAGGGAGATAGTGGGGGGGAGGGTGAGTTACGCAGGTGAATGAGGGTGGGGGGGGGGAGGGGCGGAAGGCAGGGGCGGAGGTGAGGGGGGTGAGGATGCAGGAGAGGCAGATGGGGGAGGGCAGCGGCAGCAACGGGGAGGGGGGAGAAGACAGCGGAGCAGGGAGGTCCAGGATGAGGACGTGGAGCAGCAACGGGAGGTGCAAGAGCAGTTGGAGGAGGAGCAGCCAGTAGAGGAGCAGAGGGAGGAGATGGAAAGACATGGAGATGATGATGAGGAGAAGAAGCAGGAGGAGGAGGAGGGTGAAGAGAGTGAGGACGATGAGGATGATGATGGTGATGATGATGATGATGATGATGATGAGGGGGAGGAGGAGGATAAGGTGGGTGAGGAAGAGCTGGATAAGCATAGGAATGAGGAGGCGTGGACGAGGGAGCCTTGCACTCCCCAGCCCGCTTGCACTGCGTCCTCGCGTCCGCGATCATCGCCTTGAGCACGTCGTTGCTGTTCTTGTTGCTGCTCTTGTCGCTGCTCTTGTCGCCCTTGCCCGAGCCGTCCTCGCCCTTGCCCGAGCCGTCCTCGCCCTTGCATGAGATCTTGCCCTTGCCCTTGCCCTTGCCCTTGCTCTTGCTCTTGCTCTTGCTCTTGCCCGAGCCGCCCTTCCCTTGGTCGCCACTTGCTGCCTTGTCGTCGTTCTCGGCGTCGCTCTTGCCCGAGTCGCCACTTGCTGCCTTGTCGTCGTTCTCGGCGTTGCTCTGCCTCTTGCCCTTGCCCTTGCCCGAGTCGCCACTTGCTGCCTTGTCGTCGTTCTCGGCGTTGCTCTTGCTCTTGCCCTTGCCCTTGCTCTTGCCCTTGGCGACCTTGGCGGGCTTCGCGGCCTCCTTGGCGTCCTCCGCCGCCGCCCGGCGCTTGCGGGGCTCCACTGCGGTCACCTCCAGCGGGCTCAGCCAGCGGTCGCCATCGTCCCACGTGAAGATGGCCATCCCCTTGCTCGAGGGCACCATGCCGACCGCCTGGGTCTTGTCCGACTTGCGGACGGCCCACCCGTTGCACACCTCGAAGTCATCATCCGACTCATCCCCGCCAGGTACCACCTCGGGCTCCTCTGCAGATCTCACCAGAGTCCTGCCAGCGCTCGCCCTCGCCTTTGCCCGCATCTGCTCGACGACCGCCCGCGCGCCGGCAGCCTTCGCGGCGGCGTCGCCCTCCGCGGCCCTCTCGGACTCCGAGCCTCGTCGGAGGAGAGCGAGGGGGAGCGGGAGGAGGGGGAGAGGAGGCGGGGGAGGCGGAGGAGGCGGAGGAGGCGGAGGAGGAGGAGGAGGAGAAGCGGAGGAGGAGGCGGAGGAGGAGGAGGAGGAGGAAGAGGAGGAGGAGGAGCATCAGGAGGAGTGGAGGGGCAGGAGAAAGGCGAGAAGGGAGGAGGAAGAGGAGGAGTAGGAACATGAGGAGGATAAGGAGGAGGAGAGGAGGAGGAGGAGGAGGAGGGGCAAAATGTGGAGGAAGGATAGAAAAGTGCAGTAGGTTACTGCAGTGGATGTGTAAACTGCTCGGCATAAGCTACGCGGCGCAATCTACGTCGGGCAATCCACGGACTGCAGCTCCGTGAGAGGCGCTCTTCCAAGACGTTTCTAGTTGGTCATGTCCAGTATGTAGTGTCAAGGCGGTCGAAACCGCATACGTGGCTCGAGTTATGTATTAAACGCCACGCGGCGCATGCAACGTGACGTGAAATATGTTGTGCAAGCTGTGTCGCATGAGCTATGTGAGGCAGGTTACGCTGTGCCCAGGGCGATTCCTCGGCGGACCAACCGTGCCCGGCGAGCGCGCGCGACGGCAAGGCGGCGGTGTTGCAAGGGGCCGTCTGGGGCGGCAACAAAGCAAATCCTCGGCGGGCCCACCGAGCGCACGAGGGCCAGGCGGCGACGAGGCGGCACGGGCGGCAACACGGCGAACCCTCGCCGGACCCATCCAACTCCGGAGAGGGCAACATCTGAGCCCTTACATGCAATCACCGTTTAGGGATACGTAGAGGAGGGGGGGAACAACAATTGCGAGATCGAGGAAATGGAGGAACCGTCGGAGCAGGACTCCAGGCTGCCGTCGTAGCCGCTGGACTCGTCCCAGAAGCCGAGGGCGTCCAAATCCTCGTTGTCGTCGTCGTCCTCGCCCTCGGTCTTCTTGGCCTCGCTGCTGATATACATGTCCATTTTGTGCTTCAGCTCGGGCGGGACGGTGTAGTTCAGCCTCCAGGCAGAGAGGGGGCAGGTACTGCCTCTGCTGCTGCTGCTGCTCCTCTGCCTCCTCCTCCCCTTCGTCATCCTCGTACTCCTCCCATGCTCTCCCACTCGCTTCCTGGTCCTCCTCCACGTCCTCCGTTTCCCCCGATTCTTCCTTGTCTTCTTCCACCCTTCGCTGTTTTCCTTTGTCTGGCCCCTCTAGCCCTACTCCTCGCCCTCCTCCCGATCCTCCTCCTCCCCCGCCGCCTCCTCAATCGCCCCCCTGCTCCTTTTCGCTCCTTCTCCCCCTCCTTCTCGTCGTCCTCCCCATAATTCCATCGTCGTAATCATCCTCATCCTCATCCTCATCATCCTCATCATCATCATCAGCATCATCATCATCGTCATCATCATCATCAGCATCGTCATCATCGTCGTCATCATCATCATCATCATCGTCATTATCATCCTCCTCCTCCTTCTCGATCTGTCTCATCCTCGACCTCGGCATCCACCTCGAACCTCCTTCTGCCGCTGATGCCGCTGCTGCCGCTGCCCCTGTTGCTTGCGCTCCTGCCCAGAAGATCTTCACCTTCCTTCCCCTCCACCGTCCTCCTC
>CAUYUJ010015727.1:86442-123219 GCA_963575745.1 Prorocentrum cordatum
CCTTCTGTCCTTTTCCTCCTACTACTCCTATTCCTCCTACTTCTACTACAACTACCACGCCCGTGCGGCCGCGCATGGTAAGTTTCTGAATCGTCCAGAATGGGGAGTCGCCATGTTGGCTGGGAAACTGAAGTTAACAATTTCGAAGTTAACGTGGTTTATGATGATGATGGGGTAGCATGACAATGATGATGGTAGTGATTTACGTATATTCTTCTGATGATGGTTATGATGATGGCGATGTTGAGGATGATGCTGATGATGATGACGATGATGCGCGAACCGTAACAAAAAAAAGACCACGGAAGGACAAAAGGGACACCGAAGGACACCGGAGGACACGCAAGGACATGAACAACCTTCCGCTCCATCCGAACGGAAGGTCTGGAAGGTGGAGGCCCAGGGTGCTGCAGTCTGGGAGCGCGACTATGGCGATGGCGAGCACACGGGGTGCCCCGGCGCTGGGGTTGTGGTGCCAGAGTATGGCCCCGGCCCCTGAGACCTTCTCGCCTTCTCCAATGGATATTGCCCCTCCATCGAAGGTGACTTCGTACGGCCACTGGGTGGAGTTAGAGTCGGGAAAGGGAGAGTCGCGAACGGTTATCTCGTCGCCAGGCTCAAGTCTGGTGTTGGCCGCGAGAGTAGTGGTGTGCAACCGACATTCTCGGCAGAAGGTCGACGACCAGCACGCGGTGGGAGAGTTGTCAGTCCTTGGGCATGGGAACCAGCCTCTGCCGGGAGGCATCCACGCCGCTCGGATATGTGAAGACTGTAGCACTACAAGCCTGTCATTCGGATTGCAGTGTCTGCTGACAACCGGGAGCCTGCGGATTTCGCCTCCTGCTCTGTCTGCGTGCCTTTGTACGCGGGGCCCAGCCGGCCCGCAAACTGCCCCAGCGGGAGGGGGAAATGGGTTGCACGTGTGGCAGTGGTCACGCCGCACGGTCAACACTCCCGTCTCGGCGTGTCTGCCAACCCTGGGGGGGTCGTTATCAGCCTGCCCCTCCAGATTCGCTCCCCTCGTGGGGGTCCGTGTCTGGGGTGGCCAGCCCGCGCAGGATGAGAGTTGCCGCATCACTTGCTTCTAGGGGGGAGGCAATTTGGTTGACGCAGTAACGGAAGGAGATCTGGTGTAAAACTTTGGCCAGTAGCGGTTGGCGCACGCCCTCGCTGGTGATGGCCTGGGCCAGGGCTGGCGGATCCTCGGGCCCACGTATGGTGTCCCAAACGAGGGCGGCCGCTGGGCACCAGTGCCAGACGTGTTCGGTCGTGGCTTCTCCCAGCCCACAGAGCGGGCACCGACCATAAGGCCCGTCCCTGGTCGGCGGCCTCAAGAGCCCACCTGAGCTAGCGTAGGCGCACGCTTGTGCCCTCAGTGAGGGGGGGGAGGGACTCAGGGGGAAGCGTTTGCCAGAGGGCGAGGGCGTGGGGTCCGTTGCCGATGCATCTGACACACCAGGCAGCCCCCTCGTCGCTTGGGCCGGCTGTGATCCACACTCTGCTGGCCGGCGCCCCGAAGGGACATCTGCGGGGCATTCTTTCGTCGTTCACCCTGCGCCTTGCCGGGCCCGGGAGGCCGTTGCTGAGCACCCTTAGCACCTGGTGCGCACAGGTGGAGGTGGCGCAATGCCGCAGCAGCTGCCACTCCTCACCCACAGAGGGCTGCCGTCTTCTCCCTTGGCTAGTTTTTTGGAGCCAGGTAGTGAAGTGATGACTCTTCATCTGGGCCCAGGCCGCCGCGTAGGTAATCCTGCCATATTGCCTGCCCTCCAGTAGGTGGCGTCGTTGTCTCACAGCGAGTAAGGCCTGGGCAGCCTTTCGCTCTGTGATCATCTTCGGCCGCGGGGGATGCGCCTCTGGGGCCCGGGCTGCCAGGACACTCCAGTTCAACAGTTTGTTCCATCTGATGCTGGCCCGCTTCCGCAGTGCGCAGGGCCCCAAGAAATCCCCGAGGGCGAACGCTCTTGCGGCGACAGCGCGAGCTGTTGCTGCAGGGCACCAGGGTGTGCCCTGCACTTGGAAGCGCATGCCGAGTCCGGTCAGGACTATGTCAAGGACCCAAGAGGCCCCGGCCAGCCCGAGGGCAGTTCTCAGCTGGGCACACAGTTCACGCCCCTGCGTCGCGTCAGGGGGGGCGTAGTGCGCAGCGCAAGGGGCCAGGAAAATCAGGTAGGCGTTCCACGCAGCGGCCGTCCTTGAAGGGGACATTTTGGCCAGGTGTAACGCAAGGGATTTCTCCCTAATTCTGGGGGGGGGGGGGGGGGGGCGGTCCCACGTGCCCTTGCGTAGGACCTCTTCTTGTTCTTTGGTGAGGCTCCGCTCCGCGGGGGTTCGTCGCCTTCTGCCGCGCGGGATACTACTACTGCCCCCAGGTACGGCCACTGCTCCCTCACCGCCGACCCTCCAAAGGGGGTATGCTCCATGAGTGTGCGCCACCATCCTTGGTCTCCTGCGGGCACGAGCGCCGTCTTGAAAGTGCAGTTGCAGGCGCGCTGGTAGCGTGTGCACCGGATGGGGCCACGATCCCCCATGTAGCTGTCGACCAAAGCCTTGATCAGGGCCCCGGGTAGCCCTGAGATGAGCACGCTGTCTCCGTTTTGCTCAAAATGTACGGGGACCTCTTCAGCGCTGCGCGGACACCGGGGGAGTCATCGGCGCGCATCCCTCTGCACCTGTGCGCTTCGACCAGGAGGCCAGCTGCCTTGGCGGCCCAGGGGAGGGCAGTTGCTGCGCGCAGAGCTTGTCTCGTTGTGCTTAGCAGGGCGGCGAGGTCGTCCACGTAGGTAGGGCCATCATCTCCTGTGATAGATGAAATGGCGCTTATGAGTGGGCCATATCCCAAGCTCCACAGGAGGGGGGAGGCGGTGCCCGCTTATGCCAACAGACCTAAGAAGGCGGCGCTCTGGGCCTTGGTACTTTCCCTTACACGTCTTCACCTTCCGCTCGATCACCAAGGCATTTAGGGCGTTGAGTAACCACGTGGGGAGCCCCCACCTCCGTAGGAGGGCGTCTACCCATTGAAGCGAAATCCGTTCGAACGCTTTGTTCTGGCCGGAGAAGATCACGGCGGTGCAGGGGGCCTCACCCAACATGGTCGCAGCACGTTCGATGTAGCCCTCCACTACCGCGTAATGCTGACCGAGAAGTGCGGCCCACCCAGGACCCGGTGCTGTTGGTGGCTTGGGGGTAGCACCCAAGTGCTGCGTGACCTTTGTGATGTTGGGGCCACACTGCCCCCCTCTCTTGGCCGCTTGATTGGGGCTTACGAGTGGTTCGACGACTGGGCCAAGTAGGTCGGCCAAGAACGCACCGTAGAAACGCCAAATGCAGGTGGGGAGTTGAAGTGGCCTCATGTCGTTGGGCCCTTCTGCGCCCGGATTCTTCCCGATCCAGACCAGAAGGTCTACTGAGGGCCCCAGTACCTCCTCGATGAGGGTGGGATTGAGATCCGCTGCGCACCATGCCTGGGCAAGGAGGCAGGCGACGAACCTTGCGCCAGGGCGAAAGGCCTCGTAAGGAATTCCGTCAACCCCTGGAGCGCTCCCGCTGGGGGCAAGGACGGCGGCCGCAAGCTTTGCCCACCCGGGCGTGGGCCGGCTGGAGATGCCAGTACCAGGGTGCCCAAAAAGTACTAGTCAAGGAGCCGGCCGGCCGAGCAGAGGGGGGGCGGAATGCCAAATCGAGCTGCGGCTGTCCCACAGCACTTCATCAACTTGGTTGGGCCTGTCATGCCAGGTGCCGTTGTGGTCCCTCACGCCTTAGATAGCGTGGGTCTGTATATATATTTCCCGCCCAGTCCTGTACTGGGCCGCGAGGGGGGGGCGTTCTGCTCATGGGCCTCGCTTGACAGGGGATAGGCGTGCCGCCCTTCTCTGCGTGTCTTCAGCGTCCCAGGTTCTTTGCCAGAGCCCTGCTTGCTCTGGAGTCAGGTCGTGTCCGCCCCATCCGTACTCATGCAACCAGGCTGCCAGGGCCCCCACCGGGCGCGTGACTTCTTGTCTCTGACTGGCTGCGCCAGCAGGAGCCCTGGGGAAGACCGCGTTCTGTGCGACTTCCACTTTTTCCACCAGTCCTGTAGGGCCGAGGAGAGGGCGCGCCTCCCAAACCTCATGAGGGTGGGGGAAACTGGGGGGATGAGCGCGAGGTCGTCTGGCCCTCTCGGTACCGGAGCCGGGTCGCTGGGCAAGCGAGAGGCGTCGCCATCGTCGTTGTCCGGATGATGGTCGGGGAACCCGCCTGGGCGGGCCGGCCTAATCCAGTCCGAGGGCTGGATCAGGCCGCTGAGGTTCACGGTTGGCACGCCGAAGAGGGTCTCTAGATGTGCGTAGATCCGACGAAGCTCCACGTGCGCAGCAGCTGGGAGGTTCCTCAGATCAGCAGCCCTCATGGCGTCGCCCCTTCTAGCTCTCCTTGCACCCTGGGGATCAAGCGACATGAGGACATGATCTGATAGAGTGAGCCTCCACAATATCCGGGGGTCATAGGCGTGGATGCGGCTGACGGGGCAGGCACAAATGTCGATTTGGGACTCACTATCCTTGTCAATCCTGGTTGGGCCGTGCATGTGAACGGCAACGGAGCCGGAGCTGGTTAGGATGTCCCTAAGGAGGGCAGCAACTTCTACCTCTCCGTCTCTCGGGTGTTGAAGCTGCAGGTTGACGTCCCCTCCCCAGTAGGAGTCAAGTGGCTTCCACTGTTCAGACGCCGAGGCGATCTCCGCAAGGGTCTCTTCCTTCCTGGTAGGAGGGAGGTAGATGGACACAAGACGAATTCTCCATTCGCCCTGCTGCACTACCGCGGCTACTGCACAGCCCGGAACCATGTCTTGCTGATCCAGGAGGGGGGTTCCGTGGGGGGGGAGGATCCCTACCCCACCAGCCAGTCCTCCCGTAGGGCCGAGGAATCCCGGGGAGGCAACCGCAGTTCGCGCCGGGAACATGGTCTTCCACACCTCGGTCTCGTGTTCGGACCAATGGGTTTCCTGAATGAGGGCGATCCTGTTGTTCACAGTGACCTGCGTTAATAGGGCGTGCTTGACCTGGTTTTTGTTGGCGGCGCAGCTTCTGAGGCACCTAACATTCGAGCTGGACAACCTGGGGAGGCAGGTATGGGGGGTGGCGTTCAGAGCGCGCATCACGTCGTCAAGGGAAAGGGCGCCGCACAAGTCGTCCCATGTGGGGTGCGTCCAGGGCACAGGGTGCAGCAGTGCCCATAGGCTCCTTGGAGCGCGAATCTTGCGGTGACACCTTTCCTCCAGTGCCTCGTTGAGAGCGCGACGTGCCTGGTCCCAGGCGCGCGTGCGCATTCCCGCAACTCGCAGGTGCCGGGGAGGGGGCCCCAACGCTATGCGGAGCGTATTGGGATCCCCGGTAGAGTCTAGGGGCGCGGCATTTCTGGGAGAAGGGCTTCCTCGCGGCTCATCTGCTCTGCGATGTCGTCTGGGAATGGGTGCTTTCGGAGCTGGGCCCAAGGGCACTGTCTCCCTGCGCAAGTTCGTGCTGTTACCCATGCTCTTGCAATCTGCGCGCCCGCGGGGGCCGTGGCCCGGGCCATTGCATTGTGCTCTCCCGCCCTCCAGGCTTGCATCGCAGCTACCACCCTGCGCTGAAGGCATCGCGGGTCGAAGTGTATGCCGACAGCGTCGTATAGCGTCCTGCCGCTTATTCCAAGCCCACGGTAGTATCCCGCTAGGCCAGTGGCCCGGGCCCTTTCGCCTGCGCCAGGGGGTCTGAGCCCGTGGGCTCTTCCTTCTTTGACCAGCCACCTGCCCCAAGCCTTGACCTTTTCCTCTGCGGCAGGGCTCTCCCTTTCCTTCCCCGACATCACCAGTCCGAGGCCTTCTGTGCATCCTTCGAAGCGCTGTTCTGCCCCGCGCTCTGCAAGTATCTGATTGGCTCCTTGTCTCAGATCCGTTTGATTTCGTAGGAACCATCTGTGAGTGCTGTCCTCGTTGTACAGGAGGCAAAGAAGATGGGTCTGGTAGCTACTGGGTAATATGGCGTCTGGATCGTCTTGGACCACTCTGGACTGTGTCCATGTGGGTATTCTTCCGTCGGGTCTATACGCCCATCTGGGCCCCCAGGGGCCGGGGAGCCGGTGGTACGTTATTGCGTTGGAGGGAGGGGGGAAGTCCGCCATCCACAGCCTCTCCCTTGGGCTGGCCACGTGGTCTCCGGCGTTCATCTTGACAGCCCATTTTGGGCTGAGGTCGCCCATGGCGGCTCTCATGGCGTCTCGGTGCGCCAGTGGCATGGGGGCCACATTTTCTACTACCACGAGTATGTCGACGTCTGGTCTCCTTTTGTCTGCGAGATGCCACGCCGTTGGGGTGGCGAAGAAATGATGGGACTGTGCACCAGCCAGTCCGCCCCTGCCAGCGTGTCTGCCTGCGGCCGACAGGTTGTTACATGGCGGGCCTGCCACTATTAGGAGAGCGCTGCCTTGTTCAAGCGAGTCTAAGTGTATTTCCCATGGGGATATGTTGTCCTGGGGGTCTTTCCGCCTGAACAGGTCCCAGACGTCTTCTGCTATTTGTCTGTGCTGTGGGCCTCCGTCCTGGGGGTCTGGTGTACTGGCCCATCTGCGCGCCACCGCATCTGCCGCCGTCCTGTTGTGCTCCACGAGCACGGAAGTTCGAAATCTGCTCACTGCGTCTAGCTTCTGGGCGAGGCCACCTATCGCGAGCCTGGCGATACCCCACCCGTCGAACAGCGATACCAGATGCAAAGGGGGGCCTTCTCCGTTCGGGGGGGACTGCACCGCGGGTCTGACCCCTTCTGTTCCTTGCTCCTGCTGTGTAAAGTCCCGCTCCGTCGGCTCCTGGACCTGCAGTCTGCCCGTGATGTCATCGGCCGCTTGGTCGGGTTCTAAGCGGACGGTGCCTTGTTCGTGCAAGGACTGCAGGGTCTCCCGAATGGTGTCGTTGCCTAGTCCCGCTACCTGATAGGAGGCCAGCACCTGATTGGGTGGGGCCATTGGGGCAAGCCTGGTTTCGCTGTCTCTGTGCTGCGACCAAACCTGCTGCAAGACATCAATGGGCTGTGGAACTGCGGTGGGTCCGTTGGGGGCGTGGGGGCTGGTTCTCGGTCTCGCCCTCCTGGTTCTCTCCCTTACCCCTTGTTGGTGGGCTAATGTACGTGTGCGTCCTCTTTCCGGTCGCGTCTGAGCAGGCGCTCTCGGGCGGGACATCCACATCGTCATCAGGGTTGGGGGGGGTGCCTCTTCGCCCTGCGCCTCGGCTTAGGTTCTTCGTGGCCCGTGTGCCGAGCCCGTCTGCTGCGGCTCCTGCTGTGCATCCTCGCAGGGCCCATCCTGGTCCTGCTTCTGTCTGGATTCTCAGTCTGTTCTGCGGGTTGCCGCTGCGGCTCGGTTCCCACGGCACTTCTAGCTTGTGGTCGTTGTTGCCCAGGGGCGCATGTTCCTCTCTGCTGAGGGGCCAGGGGGGTTGCTGCCCCAGCAGCTTGCGGGGGCTCAGGGGGGCTCCCCAGGGTAGGTTCCCCCCTGAGATTGGGCCAGGTGGGGTCGACCGATCTCAATCTGCTGGGACTGGAGTCGGGGCTATTCCCTGAGGCCACAGCTAGTATTCCTTCGATTACCGCTGTAGTTAGGGTGGAAAACGGAGCCGCGGGCACCCCCGTGTCGAGGGTCCTGCACAAAGCCTCCTGTAGGTGTGCGCACGCGTCATCCGTCGAGAGAGCAGCGTTCTTCGATGTTATATTTCTTCCATCAGGGCTCCTCGTGCTAACTGGGGGTGCCGCGCCCAGTAGGCCTGAAATGGGGCGAAGAGCCTGTGCGCGATGCGTGCTCTTGTGAATACTTGTCGCATGTGCTCGTCGAGTTGCACAGTGCACGTGCCCCAGCAGATGGCGCTCAGAACGGTTCTCCACTTTGCCTCGTCACTGCACCCCAGCCCGCTCCAATGTGCTGGTGGGCCAAGGGGGTGGAGCGTCTCGGCGGTAGTGCCGAGGAGCTGTTCCCATTGGCGTCTCATGCAGGGAGGTAGGTGCGTGCTCGGCCTGGGAGCGTCTCCTCTTCCCAGCGGGTCTCCGGGCGGGAAGCGCGCGACACTGTCCGGGGGTGGCCTCGCCGCACCCGTCTGTACTACTGGCGCCCTCTCAGCCAGTGTCTCGCCTGTTGGCTGGCGTCCGCCGGGGTTACCCCCCATGCTTTCATCTGCCGGGCCGCTATTCTCTGCTTGCGGGGCAGGAGGTGAGGTCATCGTGTGTGAGCTCCTTGCCCGTCCCAGTGGGGGGGCTGGTCCCTGTGGGAGCGGCTCCCCGGGGCTAGCTTCTGGTTGCCGCGCCTGTTGGGGTCGTGCTTCCGGTGGCGCGTCTGAGCGCGGGGGAGCCTGCGTTCGTCGGCTCTGCCCTCTCGTCTGGTCGGTTTCGCGATGTCCCTCGTCTGATTCCTGCCTGGGCGCGTCTGCAGAGCCCTTACTTGGAGCAGCGTTCGCGGAGGAACTTCCTGGGGAGGCTGAGGATGTAGCATTGCCTTCTCTGTTGTCACATTGCAGTCGTCTCAGGATGCCTGGTGCAGATTGGGATTCTCGGCAGCTGGGGCGTTCTGCTTGCGGCGTCTCCGCCTGGGCGGCTGCCACTGGGTTTGCCTGTCGACCCGGGGGGTCGCCGGATGGGTTTTGAGGTTCCTGTGGGGAGCCTCGGTGCGACGCTTGTGGCCCGCTCCGCTCTCTGTGGCGTAATTGCTCCTTGCGCGTGGCTCTGCCTGGCCCGCGTGTTCTGTCCTCCAGTCTCACCCGCGAGGTTCGCATTGTTGTCTCTATGAGTCCTTCGAGGCCTGGGGGCCCTCCCTGGGTCGCGCCGCAACCTGTCTTGACTGGCTGCCCTTCTGAGCCTCCCGTCCAAGGCCTGGATGCCTTCCAGCGTGCCTGGCACTAACCTATGTGTAGTGTCGCTGTCAACGTCTGCTCCTCGGCTCCCATGGGACCTCCAGCCAGGGGTGGTGGGCAGTGTTTGTGAGGTCTGGCTCCGGTGAAAGCCACTGGGCGAAGGGGAGTTGCCTGGTGACCTCTTCTTTTATGCCTAAATCTCTGATGAGCTGATTAAGGTGGTCTCTTTCCAACGTGGCAGGGTCCGTTAGCTGAAGCATCCAGATGGCAGCGCATAGGTCCCAGTTGTATCCTCCGATGGGTCTGCCTTCGTCCTGTCGCCGCTGTTCGAGGACCAGCCTGGTTTGAATGCTTCTTGCCAGGTCATGCGTGCTCTGCTCGTCGATACACGCCTGGAACTTGCCGAGCATGCCTTGCGCGCACGCGACTGCGTCGCTGTCTGCTCTGACCAGTGTGCCATCTGCGCGGGCTCTAAGCCGCATCTTGTGCGCAAGCACTTCAGCAAGTGGGGGATATGTTCGCGGTCGAACTAGGCCTGGTAGTAAATCGACCGCCGCGCGCCTTCTTGGGGGTATGATCGAATTGCGAGTCTGGCTAGTGCCGATTCCCAGGTCTTGAGGCGTTGGTCCGGGTGTCGGCGCGGCGCCCAACTTCGCCAGATGCACGCCCCCGTGCAATAGTTGAATAACTACCCTTATCAGCGGTCGGTCCGCTCCGCGGCTGGCCGCTCTCATCAGCTGGCAGGGCGATGGTGATCCACATCGGGGTGGAAGTGTAGAGGTGCCCGTCCTCTCCGCTCGTAGTGACAGACACAGCCCCGCCCGCCGCCACCGCAGCTGAGAGTTGTTCCCCTGGGTGGAATATGGTGCTACAGTCCCGCAGACCGCCCCTACCTTCTACTGTCACTCTCCGCGTGAGGAGCCGCCCTTCAGTGCTGCACTCTACCTTGTGTAGCCATCTTTCTGGGATGTCCGGGGGGGGGACTCTTGCCATGCTGTCCCCTTGACCCCTGGTCGCCCCCTCAGGGAGCGGCCGTGCTCTGGTGTGTAAGCTGGCTCCGGCAAAGCCGATCGATGCCGAGAACATCCGTAACCTGGTGTGGCTTGGTATCCATGGATCAGGGCGCATTGGCCGCGGTCTGGGAGAGCCAACCGGCCTTCCTTGCTGATCGAATGCCGTGACCTCCAGTATCTGCGGTTGCACCGCTCTTCTTGGGGCCTGTCGCACAGTTTGCTCCGCTCAGGCCGCGATGTGCTCCGCTTGCGCCCTGGGTGATCCCGCGTCTCCCCTGCTTTGCTCCCTTGTGGGGGTGGCTGGGAATATCCTGACCACCTGAGCGCCTACTGCGATGCAGCTTGTTCCGCAGAAGTATGAAGGCCGCTGCACGGCCCAAGACTCCTTTTCGGGGTCGCAGGCGTCGCGAGATAGCGCCGCGGACAAGCGACTTTGCCACGCCTGCTCGGCGAACATATTTTGCGCCACCTTGGCAACCAAACGCCGCGTCGAAAGCAAGCAATATCACCCTTCAATTAATTGAAAAAACGCGCCTGACGTTGCGGCGCCTCTCGCGCGCGGCCTGGCTAGCAGAGCAAGGGCAACCGATGCCGGCGCCAAAACAAACGCACTTCGTCTGCATCTGCGCAGCTGTCGCGCGGCGACGCGCGGCCGCGCGGCCGCGCGGCGGCGCTGGCGGGCCCCGCGCGGTAAATCAGAACCGAAAAACGAAATGACGCCACGCGCGATGTCGAGTTGACCCCCCGACGTCGGGACGCGATGTTTGTTGTTCGCGCGAATGCGGCCTCGACGCCGCGAACAAAGCGTTTCGCGCGCGCCGCGCCGGGCAGGTTGGTCGCGACCTCCCAGGCGGAAGAGGTCCGAGCATTGAGGGCCGAGGAGGGAATAAACCATGCAAGCGCTGCCACAAGCGACAACGAGAGAAAACTCAGCCCAAGCCCGCTCGATAGGCAGTGGCATGAAACGAAACGCAGCGGGCCGGGGCAAATTGGCGAAGGAAGCGGGCGCAAACGGGGGAGGCCTGGGCCTGGGCGACCTGCGCCCTGAGCGCCAAGGGAACTCGTGGACCCGACGGCGCGGCGCGAGTGAAGCTCATCAACGGGGGGAAATTCACTCGCCGAAACGGCGGGGGCATCGCCGCAGCCATTCCGAGGTCGCGAGATACCCCGTCGCGACGCGTCTTCCGCCGCAGCGCGTGCGGCTCGCGCGCGGGCGAGCGCGCGCGTTCGCGCGAGCACAAAAACTCGCTCGCGCGCGCATGAAATCAACGCCGCGCGCAGTTGTGCGCGCAATCCGTTTTTTGCCCGCCGTTTTTTCCGACGGCCCGACGCGCGGCGCCATTTGTCCCCACTTGTCATCACTTTGTCACCACTTTGTCATCACTTTGTCCGCAACAAAAACGCGCGACAACCCTATTTGTCATCACTTTGTCACCACTTTGTCATCACTTTGTCATCACTTTGTCGCAAGGTTTGTCTCCGTTCCCCTTCCAAGCTGCGAAACCCCAAATGTTTCCTTCCGCGCATCGATCTGCGGCCCGTTCAGGCAATGCCGCGCCAGCAACCGCGGGGTCAACGCTACAAACGCAACGCGCGATCTGCGCGTTTGCTGAAACTGGCCTGATGTCGCGCGATGCGGTCTGCCGCCGCGCCTCCAGCCAGCTGGAACACTCGGGAATGAATTCGCGTCGTTCACGCCAATGCAGCCCCGCTGGGGTCGTCTGGGACCCCCCCCCCCAGCCTGCGCCCGCGCGCGCCCCCCCAGCGAGCCTTGGCGGCGCAAGCTTCAAACCCGCTCCGCGACCCCCTCGCGGGACGCCTGATTCAAATGCGACGCGGTCGGGGGTGCCCTTGCGACCTCAAGCCACCGCAGGCTGCTCGTAACCTTTTCTCGCTCGGTCCCCCGCTGCGCGCGCTCGCCCCCCCGCCCGCTATATCCCCCCAATTCCCCCTCCTTCCCGCCCCTGCCCCCGCCCCCGCCCGCCCCCGCGGGGCCGGCGGACGGGGCGGGCCGCGCCCCATACATCGCATTGCATTTTGCACCCGCGCCGTTGCATTGCATCGGCAGACGCTGCGTTGAACTGGGCGCGGCGCCGCCGCGTGTTCGGCGCGTCTCCGCCCGATGCGTAGCGCGCCGTGCCCCCGTTCCCGTTCCAGCGCCTGCTTTGTATCTCGTTTCATCCGCGCAGCCGACGCGGGCCCCGCCGGCGCCCCGACCCCTGCGCCCCGAATGCTTCTTCTCGTGCAGATGTTCCGCCTCCTGTCTCGGCCTTGCCTCGGGGCGACGCCGCTGGCCGCTCGGGGGCTCGCGCGACCCTGGCGACGACGGCGGTGGAACTTCAGGGAGCTCGAAGCCCGCCGACGCACGGGGCTGCGCGCGGCGCGAAGCCAGGGCCGACGACGCGGGAAATAGATACTTTTACGGCGGGTCTTGGGGGCAACAACGGCCCTCATACGCAGAAGGCCGCTGACATGTTAGCCGCGGCCCCGAGTCGGATTCTGACTTGTGCCATGTGTTGGTAGTCCCCCGTGTCTGGAAACCACGCAAACACTGCCGTGACTTGCTCGACTGCCCCTGCACCGACTGTAGCCTCCACGGCCCTCGTGATTTCTTGCCGGCTGGTCTGCCCTAGGTCTGCGAGGTTCCCTCTGAGGTGGTGGCCTTCCTCTGGGTCCGAAAATCCGATAAATGAATGGCCCCCGCCCCATTCCCCTTCCAGGGGGATCCTTCGAGGGCTGCGCGCGGGAGGGCCACTTGATGATCAAAAAACTAGGGGGGCTTCTCCCTGAGATATCTCAGTATGGGGGCTGCTATTATTTCAGGAGTCTTTAGTAGGAGGATTCCACCCCCCTTGAGGCCCAATGTGTACCCTAGGGCTGCTGCTGCCTCTGCAGCAGTTGCCAGTGCAATGCAGGTGGCGGCGCTGGACACAGGGATGTGTACGGAGTCAGATGCCTCCCTGGACCTCCAGGTGCCCCCGCTGCTGTCCCCCGCTAGGGCAGTCTGCGCCGCTACCTGAAGGGCCTCAATGTGGGGGTCGTTCGGCGTCTGGCCCCGTGTCGCTCGATTGCGAGTGCGCCGGATTACGTGGTGATATAGAAGCTCCAGTCCTTCCCTTAGGAGGGTCTCGTCCCTGGGCAGGGATATTCTAGTGGTGGCCCACTCAACGTCCACGGGCGCTTGTTCCAGGTCCTCAGTCATTCGCCTCCATCTTAAAATCTGGGCCATTACAGCGTCGTTCTTTTGTTCCGGCGTCAGGATGTATAGAGCGTCGCTGGTGTCTGGGTCGTCACCATCCCAATGTACCACCACTGGGGTGGGAATACTGTCCTTTGGGGGTGGCCAGTGATGTCAAACTGGGCCGCCACCAGCTGTAGCAGGGGGGGGCTGTTGCGCCCTGTTATGACTGGGTTTCCTATTGGGGAAGGTGCGTGATCATGTCGGTGGCTCTGTATCCCCATTGCGCACTGGCAACGGCGATGAGCTCGGTTGGGTCTGGGCCCCCCGGGGTAGGGACCCCATGCCCTGTCAGTGCCACGACCTTGCAGGAGCTCATCCCTGAGGCAGCCGCTGCCAGTGTGGCCTGCAGCTGGGACGCGTTGGCATCCGCTACGACAATGGTTGGGGTGCCTTGTCCCTCGTCCTGGGCGCCCCTACTGCAAACTAGTTCTTTAACCTGCTCGTAGGCGCTCGGGCTGAACAAATCTATGGTGGTGCCTGCATCGTCCGCATGCCTGTCCCCAACCAACGGAGCTCTTGCTATGACGAGCTCAGCCCTTAGCTCCCTGACAGCTGCCATAAGGAGGGGTGTTGGGAAGGTGGCCGGTCCTCTCTTCCTGGGATCTCCTGGAGGATGCCTAGCAAGGATGGCAGCCCATCTGCCCCGAGTAATGATTGGGGTTGCGTTCGTCCTTTCCTGCCTGGATGGGGGGGCTGGCGCGCTATTGTTCCCCTGCCCCTCTTCGTCGTCGAGGTCGGAGGGAGGGGTAAAGCTGTCTGGCTCGTGGTCCATATCGTCGTCCACGTCCATGCCTTCAGGTTGCGATGCGGGCCTCCTGCTGCCTTCAACGTGGTCCTGTATTCTCTGCATGTCCCTGACCGTGACGTATGTGTTGGGCCTCCGTATTGTCACTAGGTCAGCCGTAAGGTAGTCCAGCTCCGTTGCTCTTGCAGCTGTAGCAGCTGCTAGCTCACCGTATGTGATGTGGGGGCGGATTGGGGTTAAGACTCCGCCCCTCAGCTGCAGCGCCGCCTGCGCCTCATGGGGGGGGGGGGGGGGGGGGGGCCTGGGAGCAGCGCCGCGATGCTGCCTCTGTCATTGGCCCTGCAGTAGGGGCAGCGAACTGGCATGGCGTTGTCTCCCCCTCTGAAGACCCCTGGCTGACTTAGCCTCCACTGCTCCAGGCATTGTTTGTGAAACCTATGCCCACATAGGCCAAGGACTTCCACCGCCCCTCGGAGCTCCCCAGAGCAGATGGTGCATGTTTGCTCACCTTCCCCAATGTCCCATGCTGGGATGTGCTCTGGCTGGCCTGTTTGGAGGGCCCCTTCCGCGTCGCCAGGTGGATCAGCCGCACAAGCGATGGCCGAATAAAAGCTACCTGTGAGGATTCGTGTTGTGGCGCGTGCCTCCTCCTCTGTTAGGCACGCCTTGAGTGAAGTAGTCTTAAGAAGGAGACATATCTGCAGGTTCCCGAAGGGGGAGTAAGCAACTGGGGGTTGTTCACCCCTCTCTTCCAATATGCGCCTGATGTCATTTGGGGTATGCCAATCAGCAATTTGCAGCCATCTGGTGAGGACTTCGAAAGGTCGGTTGTCTATGCCTCGTACCTGGAGCACTGGCCTCAGAAGGGGGCCGTAGTGGGGCGCGAGGCAGAGCCACATGGCTCTGGATATCCAGCTCGCTGGGTCCAGTCGAGCTCTGGTTTCTCTGAGCAATCCTTCTGCCACTGCTTGGGCTTCTGATCCATTGAGGGAGGTGCGGTCTACATTATGTTGCCTGGTTCTGCCTGCCGCCTCGTCGTCCCTCTGCGTGGCGTCGAGTGCCCGTATCAAGGCGTCCAGCGTTCCTCCCCTGCTGAAGGCCTGCGCGGCAGCTCCGCCGCCGTCGCTGGTCTGTCCCCCCGACGGTTGTCTGGTATTCTCATGCCACGGGGTGGTGGTGCTTTGTGCCCTTCCTCGCGCGGGGGAGGTGGGCTGCTGCCTGCCTGCTATGCCGCCCCCGTTCCCGTAGCTTCTGTCCTGGATTCGGGCATTCCGCAGACGCGTGCCATTTTCTACCGCCTCTCTGTCTGCTGTGAGCACCGCTTCCTGGAGTTGTCCGCGGGGACCAAGCCATCTCATCATGCTTTCCTGCAGCGGAGGGTCAATATACCCCCCTAGTAGGGGGAATTCGACTGCTCTTCCGTTTTCCGTCGTCAAGTTGGCTGCAGCTAGCCCGAGCCTGCGGCGCGCTCCCTCCAGAGTAGCGACCCCCACTTGTTGCCATCTTTCGCCAGCCCGTCTGGCTAGAGAGCAGGGGGCCCCTGTGGCCTCAAACGCACGTTCGAGTGTGGCTCTTCCCTCTTCTGTCGCTGTGCCCCAGATGAAGGGGGCCACCAGTCGACTCCATGTCATGTTGGGTGGACGTTTGCAACCTGAGTGCGGATGTCCTGGATCTCTTGCAGCACTCGCCGGGCGTTCCCTTCGCTTCTGTGGGGTGGGGGCGCGGTCGGGCTTGGCCTTGGGATGCTCGCGGCGCGTGCGTCGCTTCCCCTTCTTGCGTTACCCTGTTGGCTACCTTCTCGGGCTACTGGGGCCCCGATTCCTCTCGCCCTCTTCCGAAGTGCTACTGCCAATCGCAGAGCCTCCCCGCGCGGGGTTCCAGGAGCCAGGCTGCAAGCTATTAATATCCCGCTGTCTGCGGCGGCCGCCACCACGGCTCGGCGCGCCACTTCTGCAGCCTCAATCGCCTCAGGGCTTGTGTCTGCCGCGCATGTCCTATCTGCCGGAGTGATGGCGAGGGCCTGATCGATGAACGTACCTCTGATTTCTCTTCGGAGCCATTCGTCTCCGTTCTGGAAACCTTCGAAGCAATGCTGGTACCTGGCCCTTGGGCCCCGCGCACCCTGAGCCGGGCCTCTCGCTGCAGGGGTCTGTGCCGGCATGCTGGCGGCGGGGGCGCTCGAGAGGCATCTCGGGACCAATTCCCGTAGCCAGACGCCAAGGGGGTGCTCGCGTATGGTGTGTTGAACGTGCGTCATCGCCTCTATAACCCATTCCATCGATGCACAGCAGAGCCTGGCCAAAGAGCCAGCCGTTGCCCAAAATTCCCGTTCGTCCCACGGTCCTGGTGCACCGGGAATTCGCCCTGCCGGCAAGCCCCGACCCCCGTGATTCTCCATTTCGACCTCCGTCATATGACACCATGCTGCAAGGAGCTCGGCGATCAGCCGAGACGGAGAGAAATTGGTGGTCTCTGAAGGGTGACGCTCGCCGTCGATGTGGCTGGCGATGGGAGCGCATCGAGCTCCCACCCTGGCCAGCTGGAAAGTGGGCCTCGTGCCCAGCAGATCCAGGGGGTGTTTGGGAGCTTCCAATTCGGTGGTGGGAGAGCTGTTCGTGTCGGTAACCCATGCTGATCCTAACCTGCGGCGAACGATGCAGCTTTTCATGTCCTGCCTCGTGTGCCAACATCCACATTATCCACATCTGCCTTTGGGGTGAAAGAAATCCCCAATCATGATCATTTGGGAGGTGTTGTTTACGGGCCAGGGTCCTGTCGGGTTGTCGCCTCCAAGCTCCCTGGGCCCCCCTATGCCAGGGGGCTGCGGCTCAGCGCTGGGAATGGCTGGAACGACCCACCTGTCGCGGCCTAGGCCGCGTTGCGGCGATGAGAAGACATCTGTACCAGCCTCGACCCAGCGCCCTCTGCTGATGGCCCAACGTCGGACTTCGCTGTGGCCCGGAAAGTGCACCGCGTTGCGGCGGCGCTCGTGGACAAGGTGTTCGCAGATCATGGCCTTTCGCTCCAAGTTCGCGTCAATGGGGCCATTGTCAGCCGCATCGGGCGCAGGATCGCGCCGCCACCTGGACATGCCCAGGAAGGTTGGCGGAAAGATCTCGTCCGTCGGCTCGCACGTCCCTATGTCCACGTAGAGGGCAGCGTGGTATAACGTGTCGCATTCCATTTCCGCCGCTAGGTTTTCCTCCCGTGTAAGCTCGTGAACATCTTGGATGTCGTCCCCGATGTCCGGGCCCTGCGCACGACTGGCATAGCGGAAGGCGAGCACCTGGACAGGGCCTGGCCCGACTCCACCAAGCCTGGCCTCATGGTCGGAGCCCGTGATGGACCAAACCAGCCAGGAAAGGTTCAGTTGAGCCATCGCTTACGCACAGCTGCGGATGCTCCCTGTGCCTCCCCGTCCCGGTTGGCCCCTGTCGGGCCGGCTGTCTCCACCTGCCGCTGGGGGGCCTACATTCCCCGGGGGGTGTCGGAGCCAGCATCGGCTTATCAGCTCGACCAATCCGAACTTCACTCATTACTCGGCTGCGGGGGGAGACCCTGCGAGCCCTCCATGGTCCACCCCTAGGCTCGCGCTGCTCGAGCTGGGCTGAGAGGGGGCCCCCCCTCGCGGTATTCCTAGGGTCCATCACTATGGGGCCTGGCAGGGTGAGTCGATATTACGAGACACTTCCCCTCTTGGAGGCGGGGGAGGTCTGGACTGGGGGCCTTGTTCCCCTTGTCCGTGATTGCCTTCTCCTCTTGCCGGGCTGCGCGCCCCTGCCCTTCCCACCCGGGATGGCCAGATGCCTGGCGGGGGGGGGGGGCTGTACTGACCCCAAGCGTCCGAGTCGGAGGTGCTTTCATCAATGCCACCCCAGTCGTATGCCTCGTCGTGCGGGAGTCTATCGTCTTGCTCGTCCTCGCCTGGGTTCGACCCTCTTCCCGAGTCTGACCCTGCCCTGCCACCATGGCCGTGTTCCGCGTCGCGCTGCCCCTCCCCGTCCGCGCCGACTCCCATCGGGTTAAAGGGCGCGGTGGGGGTTATTTCAATGTCCACGGCTGTTTCGGCGCTGGGGGGCCACGCTGGGAAGGCGGTGGGGGAGGCATGTGTCCCTCCCCTCAGCGTAGCTCCAAGATAGGTGGCATTGCCCACAGCTGCCACATCGGGGGGTTCGGACATGTGCGCCTCGGCGTCGGATGTCTCTGAGCCGTGGCCGAGCCATCTTGCCTCTCGTGAGGAGGAGGGGGGGCGGAGGTGCAGCCGATCGCCGCGGGGTCTGATAAGTCGCCCGCAACGGGGGGATGAAAAAGGGGGGAAGTGCGGCCGATAGCCACGCTCACTGGTGAAATTGGAGGGGGGAAGAGAAGGCGCAGCCGATAGCCGCTGGATCTGGTAAAATGCACGGAGATGGGGGGTCACCGTCGGGGAACGTCGGATCTCTAGTAGCGGACCCCCTGGCGTGGGGCTGAGGGGGAGCCGTCTCCGTCCCTGACGGCACTTCCCCAGCGTCGGACGCTCCGCCAGCCAATCCCTGGCCTTCCGGCAACTCCCCAGGTGACGCGGCAAGTGAATCCTGCACATCAGGAGGGTGAGAAGAGGGGGAGGTGCGGCCGATAGCCACGGTCACTGGTAAATCATAGGAGGAGAGGGGAGGAGCATTGACGCTTCGGTCCGCGCCATCCTGCGGAGGGTCAGTGACTACCACTGTCGGGGGGGAAGCTCTGTCTTCGTCACCTGGGCGCGCTTCCAGAGCTGACTCCCACGCCTGCGCCTCATCTCTATGAACCGCTGTAGAACAGGTGTGTCCGCCGCTCGCGTCCCTTGTGGGCCGTCCGCTCCACTGCGGGGGGAGGCGGGAGGTGTGGGGGGGAAGGGGATGCGCTCAGGATTCCTCTCAGGGGCATGTCCCTCCGTCAGCAACTGTGAGTCGTCTTCCCCCTCGCGCCTCGGGGGTGGTCTCGGATCCGTACTCGGTGCTGGCTCAGTCTCGCGTATAGGCGGGGGCTGCTCACCCTGGGGGGGAGATGTCTCCACGGTGCCAGTACACGGACTCCCATGCTGCGTACTGTTCGATCACAATCTCCAAGTAGTCCCTGGTGCGGATCAGCCATCGCCTGCGTCGCCTGTTGGGGGGACAGCGGCCCTGGGCTGGAGGGTCAGACGGCGTCCGGGCGCCCCCTTGAGCGGTGGGAGATTGCCCCGAGGGGAGCAGGCCCACCAGACGGCTTGAGCCAAAGGCTACGGACTGGTGGGATTACGCGAAGCGTCTAGAATGCGGTTGTCTCATTTCGGCTCTGTCTTGGTACCACGTCCGTCAGTTGACGGTGTGGCCTCGGTTGCTGGGATCGATGGTCGTACATGGCGGGAACTTACTGCTGAAGACCCCGATGGCCAAGATGCCAAGTGGGTGTCGCGTGGTTCTGTACGCCTCTCGTTGTTGGTCACAGTTGGTCACATGTGCCTGTCGTAGGCTCATCGAGTTTCTCGCATACTTCGCGCTGCACGTCTTCCTGCTGGTTTCAGCCGAGGGAATAGAAGCAGGTGATCATGCCCCGTATCATGACGCACTGCGGTGGCTTCCATGATGTCGCAGCCTTGGGACAGCGCATTGCTAGAGCCAGTGTTGGTTGAGGTAGATTGATGCCCCCAATAGTGTGCGAAACGTCGCCCTCCCCTTCAATAGTAACGTTGCCTTGGCGGTGGTCTCGGCTGTTATGCATGTGTAGGCAAGTGCTGGTCCCCTGTGCTCAAATCGTGGAGATCGATGGGCCACGTTGCTTTGTGAATGGTCTATCCTTCTCCTGCCCCTCCTTGTCCTCTTCGCCCCTCTCTCCTCCATGATCCTCCTCGCTTCACATCTCTCCGCCTCATCCTCCTCCTCTTCATCCTCCTCCTCCTCCTCCTCCCCATCCTCGTAGTCATGATCATACTCCTCCTCCACCTCTTCATCCTCCTCACTACTCATCTAACTTCCTTCATTCATACAGGAAGTGGCGCCCGATGTGTTCATGCCTGAAGTCCCGCGGACCCTCCTACTCCTCAACCTCCTAGCCCTCACCCCCCCCTCATCCTCCATGTTCCCCCCTCATCTAGAGGCCTCCCGGATGGGCGACAAAAAAGAAAGGAGTCTTACGCGAGATGGCATAGCAACCTTACGCGTTGGCTCACGCGGGCTGCTGGCGCGGCACGCTCCAGAGGAGACGAGGGCGCTCACGCGCGACCTTACGCGTGCAGCTTACGCGCGAATGTCGGCGCAAACGACGCCGTTGTCTGCGTCACTTAGATGGGGCCGAGTCAATGGGGTCGGAGGATCGCGCCGCATCGGCGATGCATCGGCGATGCATCGGCGACGCTGGCGCAGGCTCCACACCGAGCCGAATCGCCGATGCATCGGCGAGGCGGCGCGTTCCTCCGACACCATCTACTCGGACCCGGCTAAGGCTAACACATCTCCGCCTCATCCTCCTCCTCCTCCGACGACGACGACGACGTCGACGACGTCGACGACGACGACGGCGACGGCGGCCACGACGGCGACGGCGACGGCGACGACGACGACAAAGTCGACGACGGCGACCACGGCAACGCTGACGGACGGCGGTGGAATCTGGTCGCGGAGCCCGGAGTCCTGCGGCGAGACGTGGAGACGCCACTCGATCAGCTCCAAAAAAAGGGCCTGGAGGGCGGTGCCAGCGACGGCGAGAGCGAAGAGAACGACGGCGAGGGACGGCGAGGACGGCGACGGTGGAACAGGAACGATTGCATAACCATACACAAACTTCCGGAGGTCCGCGCAGCTATCCTGGATTTGCGCTGGACCCCCCCCCTGCCTGGCGCGCGGAGCGCGCCAGGGGCAGCGCGGGCGGCGCCGCCGGGCGGGCCCGGCCCCGATCCAGGAACTCCGCGCGGAACCCCACCCAATTCTGCCGCTGCTGTTGCTCCTTCGTCGCGACGGGGGCGAGGGCGAAGCCTGCTGCGACGAGGCCCGCGGGGAGGACGACGGCGACGACGACGGCGGCAGGGAGGGAGAGAGAGAGACCGGCGGCGCCCCCTTCGCCTCCACGACCTCCTCCTCCGCGAGCGGGCGGGGGAACCCTGCCCCTCTGACGAGGTGCAGGACTCGGCTCCGCCGTGTCCGAAGTCGGGCAGGGCCAAGAACGGCCATGCCCGAGCTCAGCCCTCAGCCTGGCCGAGTGCAGGCCTGCCCGAGTTCAGGCCTGGCCGAGTTGCCTGTTGGCCGAGTTTCTTTGCTGCTGCTCTCCTCCTCCTCCTCTGTGCGACGGCCGCGGCCGCAGCCCCCTCGGCCGCCGAGGCGAAGACGGCCGCTGCAGTCATGCGATGTGTTGGCTTGCTTGTCAATACGAAACATCGCTTTAGAGCTTGATGAGTAGGTCGGCCCTGCCAGATCTAGGGTACCCTTAATTGTGTCCTGTGTTTCGCGACCCATGCCTTCTGCATTATTATAACAACGTGGTCCTTAGAGGGGTCTTGCGTCCTCTCACGTGCTCTCCGATATAACTCGAACTGCATCGCCACTTGGGTGGCCTGGGCCCCACTGGCAGACATACCGGATATAGGCTGTTCCCTGCGGGTTTCGAAAGGCCTATCCGCACCTGGGGTGATGGGGTGGTGGGACTGAGATGCCGTGCTCGGTGGGGATGGTGACTGATTAAACGATACTGCAATATGTAGTCCACAGAAGTCCCGAACCTTGCCAGAAGGCCAGCTTTTCATCCCGAATCGTTTTCTGACGGTCCCGGGGACGATCGAGGTAAGACGAAGGAATGACAGGGACACATTGGGACAGGGACAAATCGGGATCTCTGAGATGCGGATCTGGAGGATACATCGGGTGCCGCGGCCTTCTCAGACCGTTCCCGAACGCTTAGAGAGTGTTTTCGGGAACGCTCTTGAAAGATTTACTCCTGTCCTAGTGAGCATTCTGATTCGGCGTTTCGACATTTGGCGGAAGGGGGACGGGCAAAGGCAGGTTCTGGCTCAGGACCTCTGCTCAGTGCGATTGTTTGCAGCAGCGCGTCCTATGGGGGAAGGACTCCACCAGCTCAAAGCACGCGCCAAAAACAGCCAAGATCTACTCGATGGCGAGGGTGGGGGTGCGAGGGCCCGCGCCGATCGGCAAACCCAATGAGAAAGAACACGATCACCTATTGTCTTGACTGTTTCAATACGGGGCCCCTAGAAACCCCGACCCTTCCCCTGAGGCCAGCTCTTCCTCTAAAACATCGTGCCTTGACGGCCCCGCGGGGCCCAGCGCGACGACTGCAGCAGACCGAAAGAAGGTAGGAAGAAGACCACAAGAGACCGAAGGGTACGACAAGTACAGAGTACAGGAACAAAAACAAAAAACAAACAAAAGTAAAGTACAGGAAGAAAATCCTGGAAGGCTCGCGGTGCAACACCCGATGTACGTCGGATCCACGTCGGATTTACGTCGGGTTCACGTCGGACTACGTGGGATTTGCGTCGGACTGACTCTGGAGGATCTCGCCGCGCGAACGTCGACCCATAGCTTACGGAACTGACACGTGGACTAGATCATACTACTATTACGCGCCGCGCGAGGCCTCAAGGATTTTCTTCATAACAAAAATAAGATGGCGGTAGTCCAGGTTCTCCGCTGGGTGGGAGTGGAGGTGCTGGCTGGTAACCTAACCTGTGTGCTCTGGGCAACTTCACGCGTGCCCGCACGCACCAATACTGCGCGCTCCGGACCTGCGCAACCGTCAGGGGCAACTTCTCCAGGCGGGGTGGCGGGCCCGATCATCTGGGTGATCGCCGTACCCCCCCCCCCAAAAAAAAACAGTCTCGATGTGTTTTGTTCGAAGGCGTTGGATATCTGCAGAAGAGCCCAGAATCGAATCGATACGTCGGATCGGCGGTCGACATAACTCGGATCGGCGCAGATTGGCAGCCGAGTCGGGAGAAGCCGAACTGACAGAAATCGGCTGGTTGGTAGGCCTCCATGGAGATGTATCGAAGCCCAAACATCGGATTCCGAAGTCGAGTCGAAAGGGGATCGGAGGCCATCGAATTAGCATCGAATCGAATCGGGGGAATCTTGCCATCGATCGGACGTCCATTCCCCGTGCATTTGTCGGCTTTGCGCGTTTTTTCCACGATGATCCAGGATACTCCTCGATGGTCTCCGCCGAGAAAAATACACACTTCCGAGCGATGCCAAAGAGTCGAAACGATCCCTGGATGTCTGGGGCTGCGGCGACTAAAGAAAACCAAAAAGGTACCAATACCCCTACTCCACGAAACTCTCCCACTCAGTGTGCGTTCCGACCAGGACTTGTTGAAGAGAATCCAGCAGTGGCGATGAGGGCATCCCAGGAGGCACCACGAGGGAAAAACGAGGGACGGGGAGCGGTACATATCGGTCGGAAGAAGTAGGTAAAAACATGAAGCAGAAAGGCGGATAAAGTAGATTCGATCCATGCCCTCCGACATGATAACAAAACATATCAAAAACATGTCGATTCTTGAAGTAGGGAGGCGTTTGAAGTAAATTGGAATGTGGAAACCTGACCTTATCTCCACCTTCAACGACCGGCGGGTATGGGTACCATATCTTGGCCGCGCGCAGAGGGGGTAAGGGGAGGGGGGAAGGCGTCTTGGAAGGAGGCTGCCTCTTGGAAGGTGCTGGCCTTACATCCATAGATAAAGGCCCGCGCCATCTGAGGAGCAGGAGTGCCTCTCATGCCGCGCCACTGCTGCTGCGCTGTTGCAGAAGCCCCGTGCAGCCGGGGGGACTGCGAAATACGATATAATAGAGGGGGGAAGCAGCGGTGGGAATGCCCATCCTGCCCCTCGTGCTCCACCCCCTCCCCACCATCCAACAGTCCACCATCCATGATGTCGTTCCCCTCCTGGATCCTCCTCCCCTTCGGGCGTCTCCGCCTGTCCCCAACGCCCCTTGAAACACCCCGTCGGAGGGAGTTCTAGCGACTCCCCGGGCCCGAGGGGCTCCATGCAGTTCGAGCCGGATGGCAACACGGGCATGGAACAGAAGAGAGGCGGAGAGGACAATAGTGGCCTCCACCACTTTCCCCTCGTTGAAACAGTGAGCGCGGCTGTCCGCGGGACCGCCAGCAACCTCACACACGATACTTGAGAACCTGCACTGAGTTCGGCAGATAAAACGTGCACACGGGGGGCTTCCCGTGCGAATGAAAGATTTAGCGTGCAAGCTGTACGAACAGCTATCCCCGCAAGCGATTCGCAAGCGACAAAACGCAGCAAATCTTGAAACGGCCAGTCCCAACGCAGTCGAAGGACCGCTACAGCGGATCCCCAACTCAACCGCAATGGTCATTCGTGACTTCGTTCACGTCGACCCCACCAATTTGTGGGCGCGTCGGCCTTCAACGAACACACACGCAGGCTCACCGTACCGTGCACGGCTTGGAGAAGCGGAAAAAGCAAAGCGATCTCGGCCAGGCCACGGCCAGGCGTGCTAGTCCAGGAGACTCGCGGCAGGGTGCACCTACCAACTGCCTTGCAGGACAAACGCTGGGCCAAGGAGGAAGAGCAGGTGGAGCAATCGATACATATATGAAGGGAAACTGGGACACACAAATACATTCACACAAATAGAAGGATCCCCCATATTTTCCCATATTTTCTTGGTTTTTGTCTTCCCCCCCACTCCCCATATTTCCCCATATTTTCTGGGGAATCGCCGATTAATTGTGTCTGTGTGTTTTTTCGCTCCTGAATATATAGCTGTACTAGTACGATTGGCACCTCTATTCTCAGAAAGCGGATCTGCCTCGATCTCCGGCGCGCGGGCGGGGCTGGGTCCGGAGCGCCACGGGAGGGCCCCAAGACGGCCCCCGAGCGCCTCAAGACGGGCCAAACGAGCTGCAAGATGCCTTCCAAACGGCCCTAGACGGCCCCGAGTCACCGAGCGATCGGTCCAAGACGCTCCAGATGGCCTCCAGACGGCCCGAGAGGCCTCCAAGACGCCCTAAGAGCCCTCCAAGAGCCCTCCTAAGAGAGCTTCAAGAAGCAAAAATCGTCTCATTCCGAAGGGGAACATGCATTCTTAGCATATGCGACTTTTCGGCCTTCACGGCGTCCAGGACGGCCCAGGAGGCCTCCCAGATCATCCCAAGATGGCCCCAAAAGGCCCCGAAGAGGGCGAGGGCCCCGAGACGCCCCAAACGGACCCCAAGACGGCCCAAGAAGAACCCAAGACGGCCTACACAGGGGTCCACCCGAACTGCCCTCAAGGGGCTCCCAAGACCGCCAGAAGGCCTCCGAGAGGCCCCCCTCGAAGAACCAAAAAGAAGCCCCCGACGGCCCCCAAAGGCTCCCGACCGAGAGGCCCAAAGAGGCTTCCTGACAGGCCAAACTCACAAACGACCGCGCGCCATGGCCGTCCCAACCCGATGACATACCGAACCCGTGTACAAATTGGCACGGCAACGGTCACATTTGTCGGAGGCTGGGGGGTGAGCTAGCTGTGTGGAACGGCGAGCCCCCCACCGGGAAATCGGCTTCGGTTTCGTGTTCGTGTCGTGCGTGCTGGCGAGGCGAAGCTGTGCGGGCGCGCGACAGGAATAATCCCGCCGTCGCTAGGGCGATTCGGGTGCAAAAATCCGGCCCTCTGGTGGGCGCGCGGCGGCTGGGGGCTTCTCGTCATGGTTTCGCGCGGTGTCCCGATGGTGTCCCTCGGTGCCCCGCCGTGGTGTCCCGATGGTGTCTCGTGGTGTCCCGTGGTGTCCCGCGGTGTCCCAAGGGTGTCCCGCGGTATCCCTTGGTGCCCAAGGGGTCCCGCGGTGTCCCGCCATGGTGTCCCGATGGTGTCCCGATCGGCAGTGAAATCAATGGTGGGGTCGATAACGACCAATATATAGTGAGACTGGTAGTGAGATCGATGGTTGAATCGGTAATGAGGTCGATCGTGATGTTGGTAGTTGCATCGATCGTGCGACCGGTAGTGAGATTGATAGGGAGATCGATAGCTGCATCGATAGTGCAATCGATAGTGAGGTCGTCAATCCGATCGGTTGTGAGATCGATAGTGAGATCGATTGTGGGACCGTGAGACCGATTGTGAGATCGACTGAGATCGCTTCAGAAATATAATGTGAAATCGATCGTGAGATCGGTCGAATGAGATCGATAGTAAGCTCGTTCGTAAGAACGATACTGACATCGATTGTGAGATCGACTGCGGGATCGATATCGGAAAGAACGTGTTCTACCGCTGCTGGCGGAAAACCGGGGGGGGTCACTACCGGTTCGAACCCCTCTCCCCCCCCCCCCCTCCGGAAAACGGGGGGGGGTCACTACCGGTTCGAACCCCTCCCCCCCCCCCCAGCTCATCATGAAAAGGGGGGGGGGTCACTACCGGTTCGAACCCCCCCCCCCCCTCGAAAACCGAGTGGGGGTGCGGACAGAGGTGGGGACGGTGTTGGTGGGACAGTGGTGAGGGGACAGCGGGACAGTGGTGGGGACAGTGGGACAGTGGGACAGTAGAGGGCCGGTAGTGGTGGGGACAGTGGTGGGGACAATGGTGGGAACAGGGGGGACAGTGGACAGTGGTGGGGACGGTGGTGGTGGGGACAGCGGTGTGGGCACAGTGGGAATGAGGTGGAAACAGTGGGACAGTGGAGGGTACAATGGTGGTGGGGACAGTGGTGAAGGCGGTGGCGAGGACGGCGGTGGGACAATGGGACAGAGGTACAGTGGGGACAGTGGTGGGGACAGTGGGGACAGTGGTGGGAACAGTGGGACAGCTCAGTGGGACAGCGGCGGAGTCAGTGGGACAGTGGGGACAGTGGGGATAGTCGGGCAGTGGTTGGGGCCGTGGAGACAGTGGGGAGAGTGGAACCGTGGTGGGAACAGTGGTGGGGACAGTGGGGACAGTGCGACAGTGGTGGGGGCACTGGTGGGGACACAGTGGGGACAGTGGTGGTGAGGACAGTGGTGCTGGGAACAACAGTGGAGGATGTGATGCGGACGGTGGTAGGGACCGGGAGTCGTTTGCTGGCGGTGAGTGGGGGGGTGGGGAGGGGTTCGAACCGGTAGTGATCCCCCTCCGGTTTTCGAGGGGGGGGGGGGGGTTCGAACCGGTAGTGACCCCCCCGGTTTCCGGATCCGGGGGGGGGGGGGGAAGGGGTTCCGGTAGTGAACCCCCGGTTTTCGAGGGGGAGGGGGGGGGGGGGGGAGGGTTACGGGAGGGGGGGGGTTTTGCCGGGGGAGGGGAGGGGGGGGGGGGGTGTTTCGAGCAGGGGGGGGGGGGTTCCGAGGGGGGGGGGGGGCGACCCCCGGGTTCCGGAGGAAAAGGTTGGCAATTTTCCACAGTAAAGCGGCGGTGGATCACGCTCTCTCCGATATCGAGATCCGGTAAGTGAGATCGATAATGAGATCGGTTGTGAGATCAATCAGGTGAGATCGGTACTGAGATCGACTGTGGGATCGGGTCAGTGGGCTCTCCTGGTTGCAGTCGTCGCGACCACTCGCGCATCGCATTGCAACCACCGTGGCCGATGCGATCGCTACCGGGTCCACTGCGATCACTGCTACCGCAGCTGTGCGGCATTACCAACGACGGGTTCGGGCTACTGGCGCGCAGTTCACTTGCAGGCGGTGGCGCGAGCTCCGAAAAGCCATCACATCGCCATCAACACTCAACCACCACGGTCAGCAAGCATTCATCACAGTGCAGTGGCGGTGGCAATGATTTGGCTCGATGGTGTCCCGATGGTGTCCTGGATGTATCCAGCGACACTGAGTGTGAGATCGCTAATGAGATCGATCGCTGGATCTATCGATACTGAGACTGGCCGTGAGGTCGTTAGTGAGATCGATCAAGTGAGATCAATAGCGTGGTCGATAGTGACATCTCATCGCGGCGCAACATCGCCATCACGCGTCGTCACCAACTCGAGGGCGCGCCGCCAGCGTCATCATCACGCCCATCGCAGTTGCCAGCAGTTGGCTATCTGCCCTCCCCCCAACCTCCTTGTCACCCGAAGGGTGGTCGCATAGGTGCGTGCACATAAAACTTCATAATATATATATATATATATATATATATATATCGCAAAGAGGGGTTAAGAAATCATGGGTTGAGAAATTCATGGTCTCGCGCCGGCTGGTCTCTTAAATCTCGTTGCGAAATCCCAGGGCTCTCGGTAGATGCATGAATCCATGCGACCGTGCAAGACTGCGCGACGTGCTGCGTATGAAAATGTCATGTGCACGGAAACTGCGTGGACAAATGTGGTGCGCGCATCTCCGGTCGGTCCTTAATCCGCCTCGTGGGGCCCAAGTGAGGCCCGAGCCGAATCCAAGCGGGGCCCGAGCCGAATCCAAGTGGGGTCCAAGTGGGGCCCGAGCCCAACCCAAGTGGGGCCCAGCCGAATCCAAGTGGGGCCCAAGTGGGGCCCGAGGGGCCCAAGTGGGGCCCAAGTGGGGCCCGAGTGGGGCCCGAGCCCAAGCCGAATCCAAGTGGGGCACAAGTGGGGCCCGAGCCCAACCCGAGTGGGGCCCAGCCGAAGCCAAGTGGGGCCCAAGTGGGGCCCAGCCGAATGCAAGTGGGTTGGGCTCGGGCCCCACTTGGACTCGGCTGGGCCCCTCTTGGATCTGGCTCGGGCCCCACTTGGGTTGGGCTCGGGCCCCACTTGCGCCCCACTTGGATTCGGCGTGGGCTCGGGCCCCACTTGGGCCCCACCTGGGCCCCACTTGGGCCCCGCCTGGATCTGAGGGGCCACCCTCGCCCGAGGAGAGGGCACCTTGAAAACAAGCTCATGCTTGTTTAATGTATTATTCCGTTATGTTTTTGGCGATGTGGGATATTTGTCAGATTTGCCTCATGATGCGCTTGTCACGTTCATTATTTGGGTGGGCGACTGCGGACGACTGCGCCTCGACTTCCACAGTGCCCAAGTGGGGCCCAAGTGGAACCCGAGCCAAATCCAAGTGGGGCCCAGCCGAATCCAAGTGGGGCCCAAGTGGGGCCCGAGCAGAATCAAAGTGGGACCCGAGCCGAATCCAAGTGGGACCCAAGTGGGGCCCGAGCCCAACCCAAGTGGGGCCCAGCCGAATCCAAATGGGGCCCAAGTGGGCGCCCACACGACCACAGGAAATCATCAAATTTCAGACATATCCCCCAGGGTCTGGCAAGCGCCGCTGGTTTCTTGATCCGCGCGTCTAGGACAGGAAATCTTGCATTTCTTGAGCATCGAGCGCGGGGTATACATGCACCCCAAGGAGGCGGGGTGGGGTTGTGGAGCACGAGGCGGCTGGCGGCACGCCTCGCGGCACAGCGGCATGTTGCGCCGGCTCGCCGCTGCACGCCCTCGAGGCGCCGCCACGCGAGCCGCCGAAGTCGCAAAACTGCCTCCTCCGGGTATTGAAGAACTCTCCTGGGCTCTCGTTGGAATCCGACTGGAGTCTTGTTGCACTGCTGTCTCATTGTAACCCAAGCTCCCGCTCGCACATACACCCCCCCTAACGCAGCCAATCCCTAGCCGAACCTGACCCAGGCCCTGTCGGCACTGCGCCGAAGCTGAACTGACACATTGAAGTTAACGTAGCCAACGGCTCGGCGACACCAGTGTGTCACGCTAGAATGGATGTGAGCTCCCAGTCAAGGTGTATTGCTCCGAACGAGGTTAGGCATTCAAGGCTCCACCTGACAGGAGTTGGCCACGCTCGGCACCACTGACCTGGCAAAGACTCCGCCCCATTCGGAGCTCCTCGCAGCAGCATTAGAGGCCTTCTAGACGGGGTCCGAGTAGATGGGGTCGGAGGATCGTGCCACATCGCCGATGCATCGGCGATACATCAGCGACGCATCGGCGATGCATCGGCGACGTCGACGTGAAGCACATCGGGCTACAAATCGAGCCGCATCGCCGATACATCGACGATGCATCGGCGATACGGCGTGATCCTCCGATCCCATCTACTCCGACCCCATCAAGGCGGCCCAGAAGCATGAGAACCCTTTGACACCCGCTGGCCAGGGGGAAGAAAACCGCAGCCCACCCACTCTCCGCACCTGCTCGCGTGCAGACCCGCGTGCCGCGCCTCGCGGCCCGCGGCGGACCTTCGCATTCGGTGGCGAAGGCGCCAGGAGTGGCAGCAGCACGAGCACCGACTTGCGCGTCCGACGACGAGGACGACGACGACGACGACGAGGACGACGAGGACGAGGACGAGGACGAGGTCGACGACTCGTCGACGACTCGACGACGACGATGATGACGACGACGACGATCCTCTCGGACCCCGCCTCCCCTCGCCTGGCCAATGCCAGCCGTGCCATCCCGAGGGAGGGTCCACGTTAGGGGGGGGGGCTGGCGCAGGTGGGGGGAACCTCGAGCTTGCATCGGCGACACACCGCCGACCGATCGGCGATGCGTAGCTCTCGGCCGGTCCGCAGCGCACGTGCTCACGCACGGCACGAGGGAGCGCGAGCGCGGACGCCGCGGCGGGGAGGAAGCAGCCCGCGGTGCGCGCGGCGAGCGCGGCGCCGAGCCCAGGGGCCAGGCAAGCCTGAAGGTTAGGAGGCTGATGGGCCAATGTTCCACCGCCACTACCGTAGGTAGGAGAGGGAGGAGGAGGAGGAGGAGGAGGAGGAGGAGGAGGAGGAGGAGGAGAAGGAGGAGGAGGAGGAGGAGGAGGAGGAGGGGAGGAGGAGGACGAGGAGGAAGGAGGAGGAGGAGGAGGAGGAGGAGGAGGAGGAGGAGGGGGAGGAGGAGGAGGAGGAGGAGGAGGAGGAGGAGGAGGAGGAGGAGGAGGGGGAGGGGGACCCCCCATCCTCCCTTCTCCCCCGGCCTGCCCCTGGTGGCGGTGGTGGGACATGGGCCACCCTCGGGCGCAGCTCCTGGGATACTGCACGTGTCATGATTACGCCTCAGCGTGACTGAGCGAGCTGCCCGCACCTCAATAGAGCAAAGCTGCAGAGAGAGAGAGAGACATAGTACAATATAATGAGAGAGACACACACGTACATACATACATAGAGAGAGAGAGAGAGAAAACAAAAAAATAACAAAAAAACAGCGAAGATAAACATAAACAGAGACAGTAGAGAGGGAGAGAGAAAGAGAGAGATAGGGAGAGAGAGAGAGAGAGAACTAGAGAGAGAGAGAGAGAAATAGAGAGAAGGGGAGAATGAGGAAGCCCGGCTACATGGCCTCCGCCAGAACGATCAGAGGCCACCGACCAGCTGGTGCTGCCCCTCCGAGAGGACCCCCCCTGGCGTGGGAGCCGCCTGGCTGGAGGAGGCCGCTCGCGGCGGCGCGCCGCAGCCTCCCGCCCCCGGCGCGGAGCCGCCGCGCGCGGGCGGCCCAGCGTCGCCGCTCGCGTTCGGCATGAAGCGGCTGCACGCAGCGAGTGGCTCTGCAGCCGGGCTTGATTGGAGAGGGCACGCGGGAGGACACAAGACCCCTCCGAGGGCCACATCGCCATGGGAGGGAAAAGGGAACGGGCCTCCAGAGACAGAACACGAGGATACCCTTCAACTTGGCAGGGTCGACCTGCTGCTAATCAGGGCCTGCTTGAGGCAACAATGACCTGTCAGCGGGCGAAGGGCGGTGCATAACCTTCGCCGGCCCGACGGGCCAAAGGCTTGCCAAGACTTCCAGCAACTACTTTACAGTCTTTCTAATTCGCGCGCGCGGGGCGGCCCACGAGGGTCCCTGGACGAAAAGGACCCCGGTCGGTTCGGATCAGAGATGGTTTTCCTTCTGGGCGCCGCCCATCAGGCCCCCTAGAGCGCCCCAAGTGGGCCCCCAAAGGCCCCCAAGACGTTCCAAGAGGGCTCCCAGACGTCGAACGATCTGTCCCAAACGCCAAATGTGAGATGGCCCAAGACGCCTTTCAAACGTCCCAAGAGGCCACCAAGAGCCCGCCCCAAGAGGCAAAAAGTAATGGAAGTCGTATGGTTTAAAGAAGCCGCCAAGATCGCCCCAATACAGTCCAAGACGCCTCTAAGAGGGCCCAAATACGGGCACAGAGGGCCCGAAGACAATCCAAGAGCCCTCCAAGACGGCCCAAGAGGTCCACAAGAAAGCTCTAAGAGCGCGCTCTGACGAGGCACCCGAACTGACATTTCAGCTCTCGGCCCCGAGAGGCCCCCAGAAGGCTCCAAAAAGCCCCCAAGAGGCTCGCAAGAGGCCTCAAGAGAGCTCCAAGAGGCCCCCAAGAGGCCCCAGGAGGTCCAAGAAATACCGCCAAGAGGCCCCCTCCTCCGCCTCCTCCTCCCCTCCTCCTCCTCCTCCCCCTCCTCCTCCTCCTCCTCCTCCTCCCCCTCCTGCTCCTCCTCGCTCGCCACGAGCATCCCAGACGATTCTGACTCACAACACACGCACAACGGTGGGATGGGTTCCAGGCGCTGTCGCTCTTCAATGCGCTCAAGATGTGTCCAAGATGCACGAGGTGGCTTCCAAGACGGACCTGGGCCAAGATGGCCGAAGATGCCTACAAGACAACCGACGAGGCCCCAAAGAATCCCCAAGTGCGCTCCAAGAGGTCCCCCAAGAGCGCCCACAGAGAGAAAAGTCAGTGAGTTTGAGTGTTCGAAGCGTTTCGCCTTTTCGAGCGTCCGAAGCTCCAAGACGGCCTCAGGGGCCCCAAAGATCGCCCCAAGACGGCCCAAGAGGCCCCCAGGTAAGTCCAAAGACATCCCGAGACGACCCCGACAGCCCAAAAGAGCCCCAGAACGGCCCCAAGACTGGCCCAAGAGGGGGGAGCACGAACCGACAATGCGAGCCTTGCGCCCGAAGAGGCTCCCGGGACGCCCCAACAGGCTTCCAAGGCGCGCAAGATGGGGCGGCGGAGTGCGCGAAGCGACTAAACAGACGTTCTCGCCGTCGGGGGCGCCCGTCCCGGGGCGGCTGGAAAGTGGTGTGCCCCTGCGGTGGCACTAGCCGCCCTGGGACCGGCGCCCGCGACGGGAGAACTAATCCTACTAACAGGGGATATGTCGACCCCTATCCCAGGCTTCGTGGGGTTTCCGAATGGACCAGAAATTTGGGGCCTAACCCTGGGATATACGATGGGGGGGTGTCCATTCTCGATAGGGGTGCGTCCGAATAGCCCCCTTGGGGTGTATCCCAGGGTTTTCCCATTCTTCTGAGCGGCCAGACTTTTCGGGCGAAACTCGGGGATTGGGGGAGAAACATCGCCCGCGACCTACGTCAACCTCGCCCGCTGACCCCTCTGCTGCGCGTCTTCAGGAGTGACGCGGGGCGGGGGGCCGAGCCAGAGCGCGCAGGCTGCCGCTGCCGCACCGGTGCTCTGCGATATCGGGTGGCCCCAGGTCGCCACGCACCAAAAGAGATCGCCCTGGCGAGAGGCCACCCTTGCGTGCGGCCGAGGGAAGGGCGAGGTGCACCTCCGCCGGAGGAGGTCGTCCCAGTCCACGGGGGAGAACCACGGGTGCCTCTGGACGCGTCCTCCGCCGCCGTCGTCGTCGCCGACGTCGTGGTCGTCGTCGTCGTCGTCGTCGCCGTCGCCGTCGCCAACGCCGTCGCCGTCGCCGTCGCCGTCGCCGTCTCTGGAGGCGTCCTCCGCCGTCGGCGCCGCTGCCGAGGCGCAGCGTCTGGTCTTTGATCAGGAGCAGGTAGACGATGCCCTTGGTCGCGCTCCCGAAGTAGGGAGGGCACCTCGGATCGCTAAAAACCACGCTCTTGTGAATCTCTGCGGCGGTGCGTCCTGTGAACGGGAACCGGAACGAGAGCATTTCGAAGATGAGGATGCCAAGCGCCCACCAGTCCACACAACTGCCATGACCGACGTGGGTCAAGACTTCGGGCGCCATGTACTCAGATGTTCCGCACATTGTGTACGTTCTTGCCTCGACGACTTTGGCCAATCCAAAGTCGATGATCTTGGCGTGGCCCAGCGAGTCGATAGCAACGTTCTCGGGCTTGAGGTCACGATATGCGATGTCCAAACTGTGCAGATGTCCAATTGCAAGCGTGATCTCAGCAGCGAAGAAGTGCGCACACACGTCGTTGAACCTCACGCTTCGCATGGCGGAAAACAGGTCACCTCCGCCAACACATTCCATCAGTACGAAGAAGTGCGCGTCGTCCTGGAACGTGCCGAACAGCCTGACGACGAACGGATGGCTGGCTCGCGAAAGGAGCTCCTTCTCTTGCAGCACACGTTCAACCATGTGCTCCCTGATGATACGATCTTTGTCGATTATCTTCAGCGCGCAGGGAGCCGTACCTCTGGCACTGGAGAGCCTGACCATGAGCACCGAACCCATGAAGCCCTTACCCAGAGCCCTCACGACCTCGAAGTCCTTCATCGTCCAGTTCTCGCTGGTCGCCACAGGCGAAGCCCGGCGCGTGACCTGGTCGGGCCCCGCTGACGTCGGGGGCGGCAAAGAGGGAGGTGTCCAAGAGGGGGGGTGCAAATCATGACCGGCGGCATGTGCGCGGCCCAGCGGGGGGGCCAGGAACGTAATGAAATAAGAAGAGGCGCCATGAGATCTGGGGAAATCTCATGGCCCACGCCATGAGATCCACCCCCCCGTAGTCATCACCCCCGTCTTTTCCGCCCCCGACCGCTGACGCGCAGGGACTGTCTGCAAGATCTGGCACGCCGGGCATGTCCCCGGTGCCCAGGCAGCCGCTGCCGGGTCGGCACACCACGCCATCGAACTCGCTGAGTCCCCTGCTGCTCGCCTCGCTGCCGCCGACCGTGGTGGAAGCCTCGCTATCGAGATGGTTGGAGGGCCACATGCGAACCCCACCCCTACCCTCCACGACTTCTGAGGGGGAGGGTGGGGTTCACTTCGCTCGGGAGCTCCCGAACGAAGTGAACACCACCCTCCCCCTCAGAAAACGTGGGGGGTTGAGGTAGGGTTCGCATGTGGCCCCCTAATGGTACGCGCGCTCCACGTAGACTTCCGGCTTGACCTTGGCCCCAGGCCGCCCCCAGCGCGGTAGCCTTAGTTTGAAGGGCGCCCGTCGCGAGGTGCGGTCCGTCGCTGGCCTTCGGTGCCGCCTGCCAAAAAAGGAGGGGCCCATCGTGGCCTAGGCCCTACTGGCCTGAGCCAGATGGCCCGAACTGAGCCGAAACAACCTGAGCCAAAACGGCCACGGACCCCGCTTGACATCGACATCGTCTTGCATCGCCGATGGCCATGCGAATCCCCTTACATCGACGAAAGCTGCGTGTTGGCAACACACCTCGTCGTCCTCGGCATATCGCTATATGGCCTGCCTACCTTCGACCTGGGCAAAACTTCAGAAAGAGTGTAACCGGCAAATGTGGGTCAAGGCCATGGGGCCTGAGCCACCCAACCATTGTCAGGAGGTAACCACAAGGCAGAAATCGGGTCATGCAGGAGTCGGGGCTCTCCCAGGAAGAGATGTTTCAACCAGGAACAGATGTTTGTTGACGGCTCCCAGCCCACGAAACAACCCCATTATCAGCGAAACATCGAAAAACACTTCAACACCCCACTGTCCCATATGCAGAAGCATCCTGGAAGAAATCATGCTCTCATGGAATACGGCAGAAAACGTCGCGACGAAGTCGGCGTTGGCTTCTGACACAAAGTGGATCGCTCAACCTTGAACGATTCGTGGAACATCCCCGCGGATCGGCTACGGCCAGCACGGGCCATTAGAGAGATCGGCGTCGACAATATCCTGCTACATCTTGGTCATGGCCATCGTCTGTCTCTCCTTAAGCCAGGGTCGCCACCATCCCCCTGCCCCCCTCTACCTCCTCTACCTCCTCTACCTCCTCCTCTACCTCCTCCTCCTCCTCCTCCTCCTCCTCCTCCTCCTCCTCCTCCTCCTACTCCCCGAGGGTGGGGCCTGGCAGCTGTTCTCATAGTGCCCAGCGCCACACTTTGCTCGGGGCAGACTGTTCAGGGCATTGCATCCGCGGTCAGGGTGAGCGGCTACCGGTCGTTTTTTCCACAGGGGCTGGGGGTGGACATTGCGAAACATGTATCGGCAGGGTTCCGCAAGGCTTCCGTCGTTGGGTGTAGCACGGCCCTCGGTCTCTGTGCGGAACGCAGCGGGCACTGGGCCTGGGGGTGGACGCTGCGAAACCTGTATCGGCGGGACTTGCGCTGCGCGCGGTCTCGTCGTTGGGTGTAGCAAGGCCCTCGGTCTCAGCCTTGCCCTGCTGGCGGCGGCGTCACCCATGTGGTCTGGCTCCCAGGGATTTGCGTTTTCCGTGAGAGGTGGTGGCGTGTGCCACGTAAATCTGGTCGGGCCTTGTGTCCACTCACGGCTGGGGCTGTTGGGCAGGCCCCATTGCGCAATGCAAATGGTTTCGACAAGGTGGTCTCGTGCCCAAATGAACCGTGTCGGTTCGGTTGGGCCGCGAATCGTCCGACGTCAAGGGGCTGCTCCAGTACCCTGAACCGCGTTTATCGCTGAATGCAAAGGAAGAGCAGATTTCTGTGCGCAGGCGCTGACTCACTTTCAGCCTTCAGCCTCCTCATCCTCCCACCTTCTCCTCCTCCTCCTCCTCCGAATCCTCCTCCTCTTCCTCCTCCTCCTCCTCCTCTCTCCTCCTGCATCCCCTCATCTTCCTCCTCCTCCTCCTTCCTCCTCCTTCCTCCTCCTCCTCCTCATTCTACCTCCTCCTCCTCCTCCTCCACCACCTCCTCCGCCTCCTCATTCTCCTCCTCCTCCTCCTCCTCCTACTACTACTACTACTACTACCACTACTGCTACGACGACTACTACTACTACTACTGCTACTACTACTACTACTACTACTACTACTACTACTATTACTACTACGACTACTACCACTACTACGACTACTACTACTACTACTACTACTACTACTACTACTACTGCTACTACTACAACTACTACTAATACCACCACCACCACCACTACTACTACTGCTACTACTACTACTACTACTGCTGCTACTACTACTACTACTACTACTACT
>CAUYUJ010015727.1:123319-128319 GCA_963575745.1 Prorocentrum cordatum
CCTCCCATCCTCTCCTCTCTCGCCTCTACGGCGCGAAATTTCGGCTCGCGGGCTGTGTTACGCAGGAGATGCGTATCATTGAGCACGGACGATGCACTCCACCTGCCTAGCGATACAACCACCCTGGCCTCGCTGGAATCTTCAGCTCCTGTCCTCCGACAAGAAGGCTGCGGGTTTAGATACAGATGGTGCGAAATTGCGGCAAGCGAATCTGGTCGGTGAGCAGCCCGGTGCGTGAGAGGGGCGGTGGCTTGCACCAAGCTGGTCCAATTCCCAGCGCAACGCAGGGGCGACCGAGAAGGTGCCTCGGCAGTCGGGTTCTGCTCTGTCTCTGTCTTCCTCTCATCTGCTTGTTCTCCATGCTGCTGCGACCCTAGCTTGGCTGCTCTCCTGACGCCACCTATGGAGCCAGCCCGTGCTCGGCAGGTGGCGGCGTACCGCCAGACCATCGAGAGGCGCGACGTGGTGACCCTAGGCGCGCGCTCCTATCCTGCACTGGCCTTCGGTCAGGCGGAAGAGTTGTGGAAGTGGAAGGGGAAGGTTCAAGAGCTCGTTCGTTCGTGCTCCCGAGGCGACGCGATACAACAACTTGGCAGCCAGAATCCCCATGCGGTCCAGCAGCTGGCAGCATCAGGGCATATGGCATAGAAGGATGTGTGGTCCGTGTGACCTTGGGGGTCTTCTTCCAACTCTGACATCCATCTGTCGAGTAAGAACAATCCGCACAAACATAAACTTTCAAACGTCTGCGCGGAGTTTTTGTGTCGTCACTGACCCTCCCCCTTCGACGGCGACGCCTCTGGCGCCGCTCCTGCCGCGCTCTGCGCGCCAGAGATGGGGGGTGGTCAGGAGTACGCGCAAGCCTCCGAAAGATTGCTTACACAGTGGAGACCCATGCCAACCAACAGCTTGCTTGCCTCCAGGGTGCCCCGCGTTTCTTGGCTTTCGATGGTTTTGCCATGGAAAGCGCGGCGTTCCCACACCAACAATCAGTGGACGTGCTGGGGTACCTTGTGGTCGGGCTCCTGCTGTATATTCATGCAGTTGTTCCTTGTCGAACGACGCAGGAGGTCAAAGGCGCCTCGCAGAGAGCTGTCCTCCAGCGTGTGTGCGTTCGTCCCTCGCCCTCGAATGAGGATGAGGGTCCGCTCGCGCCAAAGCTGGAGGGCAAGAGTCGAGTCCAGTCCGATTAGATCTCATTCTGGCGGCTGCACCTCCCTCCATCCGAAGAAGAAAAAACACCATACACATAGATTTAAACGTTTGGTGCTCCGCGCGGACTTCTTCGATCCGCGCTGGGCACCCCTGGCGGCGCCTCCGGCGCCGCCCCTGGCGCGCACCGCGAGTCAGGGAGGGGGGTCCAGCGCAGATCCAAGAAGTCCGCGCGGACCGTCGAGAGCTGGTGTTTATGCCGTTTTCTGTTTCTTCTTCTTCTTCTTATTATTATTCTTATTCTCATTCAGGCGGCTGCACGTCCCTCCACTGCAGCCGCAGCTGTTGCTTGATGCACCCGGGAGGTGCGAGGCGTAGAGCTCCAAGAACGACGCAGGAGGACGATGCGTGATTCGTGGGGCATCCGGGGTCCTCCTCAATTTCTGATCCCCATCCAGATCCGCTGTCTGCGTGAGCCCGCACGGCGTCGAGACCACACATGCAGCGCGAAGTGGCGAGGCTGCACCGAGGCACAAACAAGAATAGCTTAGCACCAGCCGAGCTGCCACGCTGCGCCGTTGCCGAGGGTCGCGCTGGCCACAAGGGAGCGAACAGCCCGTGGCCTACAGCCAAATCATGTCTTCGAAAGGGGTTCGATGCTCCCGAGGTCCTTTACTGGGCCTTCTCCTGGCGTTCCTCGTGCATCTGGGCGCAGCTGATGCTAAAACTGGGCGTCGTTCATTTCCCAAGGTCCGTGTAGTAAAACTGTGTCTCTAGGACCGCTTTATCATCTCCCCAGGAAGCTGGATGAGTTTGCATCCCACCTGTACCTCAAGGGTCTCTACACACAATGGTTGGTACAGCGTGTGCTCAGCGTGTCAATCCAGGGCCCATACACGCAGGCCTTGATGAACGCAGCGGCTCGGCCAACCCACGGTCAGAAGCGTCCTCCCCTCTTCGGCGGGGGCCTCGGCGTGCGGCGGCGGTGGCAGGACAATGCTCGACAAACGTGTTGGCGAGAGAGCTGGGGCGGACGCGGAAGGAGAGCGCGAGCGAGAGCCCGATCCAGGGTCACGTTGCGGGCCCGATTGCAGACCGCGCGGACCTTCGAGAGTCGAGAAGCGACGGCGCTCCCCGCACGAGTCCACGGAAGCGGAACACACACCCGCAAAGGAGAGGGGGAGGAGGAGGAGGAGGAGGAGGAGGAGGAGGAGGAGGAGGAGGAGGAGGAGGAGGAGGAGGAAGAGGAAGAAGAAGAAGAAGAAGAAGAAGAAGAGGAGGAGGAGGAGGAGGAGGAGGAGGAGGAGGACGGCCGGCTCAGCCAGCCACCGCCGCCACAGCCATGCAATCAGTTGGTGCCGAGCACGAGGACGGGGATCCATCCAACCTCTGTCTGAAGCGCTCGGGCCCGTCACGACGCATGATGGGAGGTAGGCCACACCACCGCGTGCCTCGACGTCCCTGGAATTCCACCACCAGTGCCGCGATGATAAGGGTAAAGGACGAGAAGGATGGAGGGAGGGAGGGGAGAGGGAGGGAGCAGGAACGGGAGGGAGGAAGAGGAGGAGGAGGGAGGAATGAGGTGGAGGGAGAATGAATCAGGGATGAGGATGGAGGAGAAGGAGGAGGAGGAGGAGGAGGAGGAAAGCAAAGGGTGGAGAGAGGAGCGGCAGCGTCGAGGGCCACTTGGGGGGCTGCGGCCGGCCTCCCGGAAGAACCCCGACACCCGTGTTCACTTGCCACCCACGGAGGATGGCGTTTGGGTGACGGCTCGAGTTGGGTATTCTCCCAGACATCTGGCGTGTTGGCAGAATCGGCACGGTGTCGAAGAAGAGCAAAAACTCAGAAACATAATTTTTTGGCGCTCCGCGCGGATTTCTTGGATCTGCGCTGGGCCCACCTCCCTGGCGTGCGGAGCGCGCCAGGGGCGGCGCCGGAGGCGTTGCCTGAGGGGGCCCAGCGCGGATCCAAGAAATCCGCGCGGAGCGCCAAAAGTTTGCTTATATCGTCTGTATTTTTCGATCTTCGCACAGGGTTGTAGTAGCCGAGGGCACGATGCCAGGAGCCCAAAGGCCGCCAGGCGGTGAGGTACGCGGGGGCCCCCCCCCCAGCGGCGACTCTGGCGCCGCCCCTGGCGCGCTCCGCGCGCCAAGGAGTGGGTACAGCGCAGATCCAAGAAATCAGCGCGGAGCGTCAACCGTTGATGTTTATGCCGTGTTTTCCTGTTCTAGTTCGGCCGTCTCCGGGCTCCAGGACCGACAAGAGCCGGCCCTGGGGATGATCGTCGGGACTTCCCAGGGGCGACCCCACGCGGAAGGAGAACACAGCAGAGTGGCCGAGGCCTGGGCGCCAAGCTCCCTCCGGCGCGCGGGCCGAAGACCCCGAGCCAGACCGCGGGGAACGAACAAAACAAGGCATCGAATATATATATATATATATATATATATATATATCTCTCTCTCTCTCTCTCTCTCTGGGCTCGGGCCGCGGCCCTCGCAGGGGCAGCGCCCTCCGCGAGCGCCCCCCGCCCCCCAACATGCGTGGCGGGGCGGCGCACGAGCCGGCGCCTTCTCCCTGGAGAGGGGCGCGCGTGGCCGCGGGGCCCACAGTTCCACAGCGTCGCGACCCGAAGAAACGCCATAGACTATAAGCAGAAGGTTTTTCCTAATTTTCGGCCTCATCCTCCTCCTCCCGAAAATTAGAAGAAACCTCCTCGGACCCGAAGACCAAACGCAACAAACCATAAACAGAAACTGCTGGCGCTCCGCGCGGATTTCTTCGATCCGCGCTGGCCCCCCCCCGGCAGCGCCTCTGGAGCCGCCCCTGGCGCGCTCCGCGCGCCAGGGAGGGGGGTCCAGCGCAGATCCAAGGAACCCGCGCGCAGCGCCAACAGTTTCTGTTTTTGCCGTTGCTACTTTTTTGAGCTACCTCGTCACGCGTCGGGGACCGCTTCTTCGACACGAGCCTGAGCGCGGAGGGTCCCCGGCGTCCGAGGGCCACAAATTCAAAAGGCTTGCCGTCGTCTGTCGTCTGCTTGGAGGTCGCGGGCGAGCGGCCGCGCAGGTGTGCACCACACCGTCGCCTTCTTGCGGCACTTCCGCCTCCTGTGCCCCGAGGACGACCCGTTCGTCAAGGACGGGCGCAGGCCAGGCCAGTCTGCTTTTGCAGTGTTCTCTCTCAGGGCTCCCCGTCCGCGTCACCGATGCGTTCGTGACATCTTGTCGTCCAGGGTGGGGCTGAGGCTACAGTCAACCCGCAGAGTAAGGATGGGCAACCACCCAGGGGTACCCTTGTATCCTTGCCCCTTCGGCCCATCCTTAGCGACTTTCGGTCAACCTCGTCGTTCGAATGCGTTCGCATGGGCCTCCACGGCCCTTGCATCCTTACGGCGCATCCTTATGGTACGGGTTGACTGCGGGAGTGGATCTCATGTGCAGGACAACGACATCTCCCAGATCCCAGATCTCATGGCCCCTCTTCTTGCAGTAAATTCACGCGGCGATGGTGCGCCGGCGACGCTGGCGAAGGCGTTCAAGGCTGAATTCCGCAGGATAGAACTACGATAACGCCACAGGACCCGACGAAAGTCACAGTCGGGACCGCAATGGGTTCAAGGTCGAACGATCGACACGGTGTCAAAAACCTCTGCGCGTGCGGACGCCGCACGAAGCTACCGTATTTCAATTGACCGCATTCCCCGGATCAAGAAGCATACCCCCATTTCCCTCCAACCTCATGAGGTACTCATGAGGTACTCAGTACCTTGGGCCAAGTCAGTTTTGGTCGGCGTTGGGGACCTGCGGGTCCGATTTTCACTAACACAGAAAAAACAGCGATCGTAGATCAAA